>JASXSY010000240.1:0-172773 GCA_034509805.1 Sipha maydis
ACAATTTTTTTTTATAAGCGTTTGAACATCGAATATTGACATAAAATTACATGTAAAATATAATATAATGTAGAATGTTCTAGACTGACAAATGATATCGGTTTTTTTAAAATGCCCTAACTCAAAAACGAAAAACCGCAACAACTTGAAATTATCATTAAATCTTTATATTGACGTTTTCTATACATGGTTAAAATTTCAAAGTATTTTGACATATTTTGACTTATTTATAGACAATTTAAATTTTCGGTTTTTCTAAATTTTTCGTTTAAAAATAAAATATACTTATATAATATTTATAAATAACATTGTATTATATTCTAGACTAACATATGAACTCCGTTCAGAATCGTTATTCGTATACAATGATATCTATCATTGCATTCAAATTTAACAAATCCATTATAATAATGACCTATCCTATAAGCGAGGTGCACTCCACCCCTAACTGTACAGCAGAGCGAGGCCCATCCGGTTCTTTTTTTTAAAATGCTCTAACTCAAAAATGAAAAATCGCAACAACTTGAAATTTTCACCAAATCTTTATATTGACGTTCTATATACATGGTTAAGATTTCAAAGTATTTTGACATATTTTGACTTATTTATAGACAATTTATATTTTCGATTTTTGTTAAATTTTTGTTTTTAAACATCTATAAAATTTAATTGATTGAGCGAAAACTCTTGAAAATTTTATACTAGATTTATAATAAGTTAAACTTATCGTAACTAAAAAATATCGGTGATCGGTTAACTCAATTTTTTTTTATAAGCCCTTAATTCTCAAATTTGTATAAAATGTGTAAAAATCACGATAATTTGCATGTTATTTTGTAGATAAAAATTCATAAAATTTTTTTTGTTCATACTTAAGGTTCAAAATTTTAACACTAGGTTATCTATGAGCTACTCTTCAAAAATCTTTAAAAAAATTTCTACCGTACTAAGAGGAAAAAATTGTACGACTGTTTGAAATTTAAATATTTAAGAAATTGCATAAAATAGCGATTTATTCTCAGACGATTTTAAATATTTGTTATAATTCAAAAAGTATAATTCGCAGATTTTTGAAATTTCTACCAGCTGTTAAGATTGGTATTTCTTTTATGCAATATTTTTTTCAAAATATTATATTGATTTTTAAGCCACTTATAGTCATTTAAAATATTCGATTTTTTTACATTTTATTTTTATAATTGGTGATAAAAAAAATTTGGCTTCTACAAAATACTTGAAAATTTAATCGAAGATTCCACAGAAGTAGTTCTTAATGTCATTCAAAAATTATTAAAATCCATAGGCACAATTTTTTTTATAAGCGTTTGAACATCGAATATTGACATAAAATTACATGTAAAATATAATATAATGTAGAATGTTCTAGACTGACAAATGATATCGGTTTTTTTAAAATGCCCTAACTCAAAAACGAAAAACCGCAACAACTTGAAATTATCATTAAATCTTTATATTGACGTTTTCTATACATGGTTTAAATTTCATAGTATTTTGACATATTTTGACTTATTTATAGACAATTTAAATTTTCGGTTTTTCTAAATTTTTCGTTTAAAAATAAAATATACTTATATAATATTTATAAATAACATTGTATTATATTCTAGACTAACAAATGAACTCCGTTCAGAATCGTTATTCGTATACAATGATATCTATCATTGCATTCAAATTTAACAAATCCATTATAATAATGACCTATCCTATAAGCGAGGTGCACTCCACCCCTAACTGTACAGCAGAGCGAGGCCCATCCGGTTCTTTTTTATATATAAATGTATACAGGGTGTATCCTAAAGCTCTTCAGTTCATATTACATGAGCACGAGAATGTTATAAGCGTAAGAAAATTTTTTTTAATTATTTATCTTATACTTTTGTATTTTATTTTCTGAACTCAGGTATTTCTACAACACTCTCATAGTTTTACCTTGCATCGTTTTTCATATAATCGGTATTTTGCAAAGGTAATGGCATTCGACAGCGTAAAATAATTTAAAAACACCATATAAATTATATATTTAAAACTCTCCTTAAAAGCCGGCCAACAAATATATTGAACACCAGCCGACGTTCGTACAGTTGACAAAATTGTTTTTTTTTTTGTTAACGCTTTGCGATGAATCGATTATCTTTAAAATCCATTCATTTATAACAGTGCTTTAAAATAATTGAATGTTCTTGGTAATTAATGCAATGAGTACGTTTGGTTAAATATAATAATATATATTATGATATATTAACGTATAGTATCCGCAATTACTTTGACGAATATTACTAAAATATAGTTTGATGGCACTATTCATATTACAATTTCAATTTAATACTAATACATCGCAGCACTATAATACAGTCAATATATTAAATTTTAATTTTAACAAGCAAAAAGTGTGAAAAATGTGATGAAAAAACTATTTTAAACTGTTTTAGTATTTAAAGTATGAAAATAAAACGTGGTTAATTTTTAATTTTTTCGTGAATTTATTTTGTTCAGTTTTCTAATTTATCCACTTATTTTTACTGAGAAATAACATCAGCAACTAAAGAAAGCATATTCAAAGTAAAAACTTTGTTATTCATTTATTTTGCTCGAATTCCTCAAAAACGTAATCTCATAGTCCATCTAATAACAAAAATAGTTTACCACTATAATAAAATAAACATTATATTTTTACAATTCTATAATAATAGAAACTACGGTTCGTTGGAGAAAATGGAATATTTCTCTAAAACAAGTGCCGGTACAGAAAACGGATAAAATATATGTACGAGATGGATGAGATACGATGAGGCGAAAAGAGACGAAATCGGAGCGGGCGTGTTTAAATCTTACAGCGGTGATAAATCATTGCATTCAAAAAAAGATTCTAAGATATAAAAGAATTTGTCAACACTTGTTGGAAATGATATCATGTCTCCATTGTACTGAAACATTAAACAAAAATAAACCGGTACTGATTGTGTTAAAACTGGTCATACGTTTGAGTTTTTCATAGCCTTTAGGTACTCAAGTTTTCGAAATTATCCAAACGATTTAGTTAGAAAACTTGTTCAAGTACTATTCGTGTGTAAATTACCAATAATCGAATGACGATAGGCGATAAGGAGACACTTAGAACTTTTATAGCTCTCTTGACTTTTACATACAATTCAAAAAGTATACATCATACGAGTACAATAAACATTTTTCAAGCGTTGATCAAAAATTCAAACAAATCATGGTACTGACAATCTTTCTGCATTTATTAATATAAATAAATGATAAAATATTAATTTTTGTGCTAATTTGTACACACATATATATATATATATATATTGTTTTTGTAAATAATGTAGAAACCTTACAAATAAACATATAATATTCTTTAAAAATAAATATAAACTATATTTCAGTTATAATGGTTAAAATTAATATAAAATTGTTTTACTTAATAATTTATAAAATGTACATACAAATATTATTTCAATTTGTATAAATGTAAATTGGAATTTGATTTCAACAATAAAGATTATTATTATTAATATTATTAAAAACATTCCAAATGTTATAGACAATATGAAGAAATATATAGAAAATATGAAGTTATTGAAAATTTAGTATATTATAGCTGTCCAAATAATGTTTTCATTGCTATTGTTAGATTTTAAAATATATGATTGTGCTGCATATGTATATTTATTTGCCACTGCAAAATATGAAAAATGAATGAATGATCAGTATGTAATTAATAGTTTATAAGTTGTTTTTTGAAAAGATAATGTCCAGTCTGACGAAATTTGACGTATGCCAACAAAATAACGGAATTAATAATAAACTAATGTTTTTCTTTTCATCCGTGTTACGAAGGTAACAAAAAATACATAATAACCAAATAATTATTGAGATATTGAGACTATCAGAAGATGAAGATTTCAATGACCTTCCCCGAACTTTGCGGAATATTCTATAAAAGTCCACGTAAAAATTGATTCTGTAGTTTTGAATCTATTAATCTTAAATTTACTTATACCTAATTATTATGTTCATAATATAGACTTATGTACATGTGTATAGTGGACTATTATGGGGATGAGTTTATTATTGAACACTTCTTATTGCTTATATACAAACGGATAACATTTGAATCATATAGGGATAATTTTAAAAACGTATTTGTTAGCAGCATATCTGTAGGCAAATACCTTTTTGTCTCCACGAATTTTTCGGTTAAATCGTGGTTATTTGGTCAAAGGATGTTTTCTCATGATCCGACTGAATGCAATACCGTCGTGTTTTGAAAATAAAACGTAGAAACCTTCGTTGAAATGCGAACACGTACAATCTCAATAGATACGAACGTAATTTAAAAATGTATGCTTGCAGGGATGAACGTTCTCTATAGCACCGTATAATATTATGAAAAAATAGGCGGGATTTCGTTGCGTAGAGAAAATAAGAAATTTGCGAGACTTTATTTTAAACACCAATTGCACTAGGGACGCTTTTTTTCTTCGTCATTACACCGATGATTCGGTTATATATAAATATGCAAAGTCGTTAACGTCCGAAACTACATTTATGATTAATACACAGACTTGTACATAATTTACACCGAGATAATAGCGAAGCATATTTCATCACCGTGACTGCATTTCATTCCTGCCGTATATCGTCGCATTTTTAGAACTGAAAAAAAAGAGTGCTATCGAAATATAAATACAATTCGTACGTAGTGCTTATCAAACATCAATTTCATACAATTTTGTAAGCACTCTGACACACGTATTACTTTTTAGAACAATTAACATTAAAACAATTAAATTATAAACGAAAACCGTCCAGGTCAGGTTTCTTTGAAGTATTAAAAGTTTTACGTTGGTTAAGTATGAAAAATTCAATTACGTTTTGTGTATAGAATAACTTAGAAACAAAAACATAATTAAACGCATAAATGAATTAAATTTATTATTAAATAAACGGGTAAAACAGTTAAAATGTTTCATTGTACAATACTTTCATTGTTTTTGGATAATATTAGCATTACAATGACTGTAAATGTAATATGTTCATAGTGATCAGAAAATGAAAGTAATATTTCTAGTCCGAAAGTAGTTAGTTTAAACCAATTTAATAATCTCGATTAATTATAAATAGGTGTCTAAATGTTAAGTGTAAAGAATGAATTGAAGTGTATAGAAAAAATAAAAACGTTTTGTTTGAAAATGAGTAACATTATACAGATCTGAAGTTCTTTTATACAAAAAAAAAAAAAAAAAAATTAAATAAAAAAATACTATGCAGTAAATTATAAAAAACTCACTGACTACTTTGTTTAAAAACAATGCTCATTTTCATAACGATTAATTATCATGCTCTCTTTTGAATATGATTTTTTCATTTAGATTTTTTTTTTTCTTAATTTAAATATTTATTTTATTTAATAAAAAATAAAATAAAATATAAATGGCAATAGTATACAAAAAAAGTTTTATAGTCGAAACAGTTAAGATTTTTAGAGTGTTTTTCAGTAATGATACCGAGGTGCAGTCGATTTAACTGTTTATTATTACATCGAATTAAAGCGAAAATAGTTTTGTTTTGAATTTCGGTCATCGTATTATGCTATCGTAATATGCTGGTATACTACGAGTATTATGATAAGCTAACTAATTGATCGACTGTAATTTTGTCAATATTCCGTAAATCTTGTGGCTGCCAAATACGAAATGCATGTCAGTCATCCGTGTACATCGTAATAATGTATCCATTTATAATATGACATTGGTATGCACTTTTGGAATTTGGGAAGGCCAGACTTGTCATAATATTTCGTTCATCACTGTACGATAGTTGGCCACCTAAGGATTTAATATTCATTATCTGTGGTCAGTATGTAGTACGTTTAAACGTAAAACATGTTGGTACATAAAATCTTGGAAAAGACGTTAAAAATGATACGCACGCAACCTTGCTTGTTTTCAAAAGGGATTCTCAGATTTTACCCTCTCAGAAAATAAAGACTTAAAAGCCACAAACGATTTGCTACGAAAAGATATAGAGAAAGAACATTTTAATTTATTTTATTTAGTTGTAAATAACTTTTCGTTTATATTTATTATAATAATATAATTGTATAGTTATTAATTCATATTTTATACGAATTTTTATAATATTTTAAAACCACTTAATTTAAAAAAAAATTTAAAACCCCCTCTACTAAAAAAAATTTGAAAATGCGCCACTGTGCAAACAGGTATATTGTATATTTTTTTCGTATACCTGGGAGATGAAATGATGATGTACAAATTCTGATAGATTTTGTACGCTAAAGAAAATATCATATTATCATCAGCATATATTTCCACAAATCGCCTGGTAAATATATTCGTGTTAGCAGATATGCACACCGTGAAGCTCGGTTTTGTTCTAATATATATACACATATACAGTGGATACTGCCTAATGTGGACACCGGTTAATATGGGCGTGAGTATTATTTAATATGACAAAATTAAAATGAAATATTTTACACTCAATCGAAGTCGTAGCCTGCGTGTTGTACCATTATGACAAATAATAACATTTAAAGCCGTTCTTGGCCAACGGTTTTCCGTACGTTTTATGTTGTTGTATATGTCAATCGGTCCGTTTCACTGTTCCACACTCGTAGTGAATTCGAAAATTAGTATCCAACTCGTGAAATACGGTCGCATAAGTTATACACAAACGTCTCCAAAATTACGGGGAAACATTGACGATACATGAATTGTTATCGTGAAAGTTTATTGATCATCGAACCGCATCGAAATTTACCTTCAACAAAAATCTAGGTTAGCTAGACTTTTTTTTTCACTGAAGTCTTATTAAGATATTCTGTTTTTTTATTGGATTAGCATTGAAAGGTAAGGATAATGTTTCGGTAGTGTTATATTTTTTAATTTTAAACTTATCTATTTTTATAAATATTGAGCAATTTTGAAGCAAGATTTTGTTGTTGTTCTTCTTCTTATTCTTCTGCCTCGCCTTCCTCCCAACTATTTGGGGTCAGCCACCCTTGTCCTAGACCTCCACTTCACTCGGTCAATCACATCTCCTCTGCACACACCGACAGCCATAATGTCATTCTCCAAACATCTTTTTTTTGGTCTTCCTCTTCCTCTTTTCCCTTCAACGTCCATCTTCGTAACCACTGCATTCATTTCCTCTCGCCTCATCACATGCCCAAACCATCTCAGCCTATTTTCTCTCATCTTGTCCACAATTGGCGCTACACCAACACTACCTCTCACGTATGCGTTCCTTATTCTATCTTCTCTTGTCACTCCACTCAACCATCTAAGCATTCTCATTTCCGCGACACTCATACTTTGTTCTATTCTCCTCTATTAACCGCCCAACACTCTGAACCATACAGCATAGTTGGTCTCACTACACTTTTATAAAATTTACCTTTCAGCTTCATTGGAACTCTCTTATTGCATAACATGCCCGATGATTCTCTCCATTTCATACACCCGCACTTAATCCTATGTTTCCTCCACTCATTTACCCTATTATTGACAACTTCCCGGTTCTCTCCTACCAGAACTATATCATCCGCAAACATCATATACCATGGTATCTCACTCTGTATCTCCTTTGAAACTTCATCCATTACCACTGAGAACAGGTAGGGACTTAGAGCTGACCCCTGATGCACACCTACTCCTACATTAAAACCTTCTGATACTCCACACCGACTCTTGACACAAGTACTCGACCCTTCATACATATCCTGGATCAAATTTACATACATTTTTCCTCATTAATGCCCACCTTAAAACTTCCCCTGGCACTCTGTCATACGCCTTTTCCAAATCTATAAACACCATGCATAGTTTTTTATTCTTTTCTCTGTACTTCTCTACTAATTGCCTAACACAAAATAATGGCTCCATTGTCGATTTCCCTGTCATAAAACCAAACTGGTTTTCTGATATCGACGTCTCACTTCTTATCCTCTTCTCTATAATCATTTACCAGATCTTCATACTATGACTCATGAGCTTTATTCCTCTATAGTTCCCATATTCTTGTATGTCTCCTCTTCCTTAAAATATTAGTATAATAAAACTCTTTTTCCAATTCCCTAACATTTTCCACACCTCTACAGGTACTCCATCTGGTCCTACCGCTTTTTTCTTTTTCATCGCCTTCACCGCATCTCTCACTTCCTCCTCGCCCACTAGACCAATCAATCCTTCATTCCATGATATAATCTCTAAAGCTTCTTTTATATATTCCTCGTTCAGTAATTTCTCAAAATATTCTTTCCATCTTTTTTTCACATCATCATCATTTGTTAAAACTTTCTTATCCTCATTTTTTATACACCAGACGACTTGGAAATTCTTGGATCGTTTTTCTCTCACTTTCGCTAGTCTATAAATTTATTTTTCTCCTTCCTGTGTTCCTAGCCGCTCATTTTACTTATCATACCTATTAAGCTTCGCTTTGCTTACCGCACTCTTCACTATTTTACATACATTTTTATACTCTATCCAATCTTCTCTCTTCCTGCTTTTCTGCCATACCTTAAATTGCTTTTTATAACTCGCTACTACTCTCTGAATCTCCTCATCCCACCACCACGTTTCCTTGTCTTCTGGTAAACTTTCACCTACAACCTCTTTTGCTATGTTATTAACACAAGTGGTCATCCTTCTCCAAACCTCATTTATATCTCCCTCAACATTCCACACAGCTTTTTCTTGTAATTTCTTTGTAATCTCCTTCTCTTTGTTTCCTATTAATTTCCACCACATAATTCTGATCTCCTTTCCTGTGTTCCTTCTTTTGTTCATCTTTTTTCCACTACACCATACTTCCATTATCATAAACCTATGTTGTATTATTACACTCTCTCCAGGAATTACTTTCCATCCTTTAATCTTTTTATATTGTCTCTCCTCCACATAAAATAATCAATCTGCGACCTATTTCTTCCACTCTTGTATGTTATATAATGCTCTCTTCCTAAAATATTTATTGATTACTGCAAGCTCATTCGATTCTGCAAAATCCAAAACTTTTTCTCCAGCCTCATTCCTCTCGCCAAAACCATGCCCTCCACTTGTAGCATTGATAATAAATAGTATTTTAAAAAAATTATAAATATTTATAATCAATGCTAGTAGTAGTATTTACTAGCGGGCGTTGCATTATTTAATAGTATATTCGTTATCGGTGTGTTCATTTTGTACGTCGTAAACGTGCTGCATTTTTATTAAATTTAAAAAAATGGAATTAAAACATTGCCCTTTGAAGAGATATTGGACAAAGATTTTCATTTATTTACTTATGAAAAGCGTAAATGAATAAATAAAAAGCCTACTCCACGTTTAGCCATTGAAAATAGAGACGGGAAATTTACCCTGAAATTTCAAACCAGTTGGTATAATAAATTTACGAATTAAATAATCTATTAAAAATAGAATTAACTATATTCGGTATTATTTAGCTAATTTAATTAGTAACGGCAATGAATAAAATACTAATATCTTAAGTAAAAATGTATATAAAATGTATATTATAAATATCTATATATTTATATTATAAATAGCTAATAATTAAACAAAAGTTTATTCTCTTCGTAAATTGTATTCACGCACCGCTACTGCTGCGCATGCAGACAGTGTTATTTTTCGTTTTGTTATATTTTAATAAAATACATTCTTCTATAACCCTTTACAATTTAAGTTTGAAATTTATACATATATATATATATATATATATATATATATATTTATTATTTCTCTTTAAATCATAACTATAATTTTTATGAATATTATTATTTTACAGAATTATTAGTGCGGTAATAATTTAAAAATGTATAAAAAATAAAAACGAGTTTATTAAAGACACGATTTCAAGACACGTCTATCAACTATTATAATAACGGGAGAGGTTAGCATTTTTAAAAATCGTCGTTCTCAATCAAATCTAATTTTTTAAATTCTACGGTTCTATTACGTTTTGATTTATCATCGATTTTTTTAAATGATTTTATTGGCCTACCTAATTTATTTTTGTCTACTTTTACATCAGTAGACGACTGTTAAAAAAATAAAAATATTTGATTTAACCATTTACTATATTAATATCCATTAATTTTTTCCATCTAATAGATACTTTATTACAGAATGTTTGGACCTTGAGCTTTAAATAATTTTCATAATCTACCAAAATATTTTCAGTATTTTGAAATTTTAGTAAAATATAATTAAATAGTTGGTTTACATAATCGACATTTTTCAATACAGCTTGATATCATTATACAGCTTACGCATGTTATTTATTCGATAAAGCGATCTATATTATATTAAATAAACGAATATGTATAAATAAAAATATTCAAAAAAAGCGAAAATATGCGTCATTCAAAAATATATTACAACGTTGAATTGAACATTTTAAACAATAATTTCATTAAAATGAAACACCAATACAGCGTACTTTTGTATGTAATCAATTATTTACACGATTGTAATACATTTAGTATAACTAATGATAATTATAAATTCTAAAATTTAACTATGTTATAACTTTTAAATGCCATTTATGTTTAAAATAATCAACGACAGTTAAATTTGGAAGGTAAGAAAAATAAGATAATCAGAAAATGGAATACAATCTATGTTGAATCAATTTCATTATCTTAATACCCTATAGTGTAAATTTTGATAAGAGAAGTATCAAAAATTGTAATAATAATTTTTTCATAATTTCCAATTGTTGTCAATTTCAGGCTATTGTGCCACGTCGGGAAATCATCAGCTACGTTGTGTAGTTTTATCGTTTTATTAACATTACCGGAACGCGAGCACGCGTGCGGGCTGCAAAGTCGATTCCGTGGAGTGGAATCGGGTAATGGTGCGCTAAATTATGGCGTTCTCGTTATTATGACACCTAATTAGCTATGCGCTCAGGGGCTGTTTTGAATTGTAATTTCCCGACGTGGCGTGGATGTAATAACATGTTAAGCGGCCGCAGTATAATTATTAAGAGAAAATATGGAAAAAAAAAAATAAACAAATAAACAAATGAAGAATAGTATATAAATGTACTCAGTCTCCGGTGCTAAAGAGAAAAAATAGAAAACATTTCATAAATCGGATTTTGAAGACTGATGAAGCGCTCCGGGTCAATCGATGTAGATAGATTTTGGCAAACAACCAATGATTTGTAGACGGCCCGGACCGAGCTGAACGAAAGGCGAACCCAATTTGATTCTATTTCATCTTAGATTTTTTTCTTTCACTTAGTGCTAATAAAGACTTTGTTAACTTGGCATCAAAACAAACATTTTTGGTAGTCGCGTTCTAATTGATTATACTCACAATTCACATATTATTATGCGTAATTATTCGTATTCATTATTAGTCGAAATTAATTTTTGTCTAGGCATTTAACTTGTTCCCACAGATAATATTAAAATTAAATTTATACTTATTGATAAATTTAAATTAAAAGAATATCCATAGATCTATTTAAATTTATCTTTACAAAATGAGTGCGGTAATAATCACTATACAATACATAAATATTTAGATTCACACCAGTTGTTCTTTATAAAATTGAAATTTTAAGAGGTATTGAAAAAATATTATTATAAGCATTCGAGTAAAAATGTAAATATAATTTATAAATGCTACGGAGATTAAAAGTACAGATGAAAATATTATTTAATATTATAATAGTTAAATGCATTACTATACAATTCTTTTGAGGTTTCTTTTTACAAGGTTCAATTTAATATTTTGAAAAGTAAAACCTTTATTTTTTTCATGGCTGAAATTTGATTTGTTTGGATTTCACTTTTTAATCTTATTTCAAACATAATATAATGTAAATTTAATTTAATTTCTGTATATTGAAACTATTCATGAATAATTAATTTTAGTAATACATTTATAATTTTTTTTATAAATATTTCTAAATTTAAATTATGAAATATAATTACCAACTATGCTGTATGGTTCTGAGTGTTGGGCGGTTAACAGGAGAATAGAACAAAGTATGAGTGTCGCGGAAATGAGAATGCTTAGATGGTTGAATGGAGTGACAAGAGAAGATAGAATAAGGAACGAATACGTGAGAGGTAGTGTTGGTGTAGCGCCAATTGTGGGCAAGATTAGAGAAAATAGGCTGAGATGGTTTGGGCATGTGATGAGGCGAGAGGAAACGAATGCAGTGGTTATGAAGATGGACGTTGAAGGGAAAAGCGGAAGAGGAAGACCAAAAAAGAGATGGTTGGAGACTTTGGAGAATGACATGAGGGCTGTCGGTGTGTGCAGAGGAGATGTGAAGTGGAGGTCTAGGTCAAGGGTGGCCGATCCCAAATAGTTGGGAGGAAGGCGAGGCAGAAGAAGAAGAAGAATATTTCATTATAAATATAATACACTATTCTATCAAGGTTATTAAACAGTATTAATAAATATTATCTAGTACTTCGATAAAGTGCAAAATAGCAATATAATAGTTCAAACAATCAATTAAACCTCATAAAATACTTATCATACGTGTACTTTATACTTGGGATATTATATTTTAAGCATGGATTATCATCATCTATTTAGTTTATTCTTAAAGTTTATATAAAAAGTTGGATATTTTGTAAACAATAAAATAACTTCAATTTAAAATCAAACATTTATTTTGAAATTCTAAAAGAACAAAAAATGTTTTAATGAAACATAGTTAATATTAATTCAAATAAATTACTTTAATGTTTTATCAATTATCCCTTTTTTCAATTCGTTAATATTTTTAACCGTTCAACACATTAATTATTTTATTTTGAGATATAATTAATTATTTTCACTTTGGTTGTGCTTATTTAAAGTCAATAAAATTCCTGTGGCATTCACCTTTCACCTATATTAGATTAATAATATTTGCATGTTTTTACTATCCGATTGTAATGAATGAATATTGTAATAATTTGCTTATGTAATTACAATATAATGAAATAGTGGTTTTCTTTTTCTTTTTTTTTTTGTACGGAAATCCAAGTGGTTTTTTTGTATTCGCATGACTTAAGAAAATGTAATTTTATAAAGTTCATTCTTTAATTATTGTTATTAATTTAGCTCTTGAAAACTGGACGAATAATTTAACTAAAGTAACAGTTGAATTGTGTGTCAAAACTATCGATTAAAGTTTCTTTTTTTTCTTTTTATTTATTTTCATTACGTTCTTAGGTATAAAAAATAGTCTCCAACATGATAGAGCTGCGAAAAAAAAAATTTTTTTGAGTTAGGATTACTGTCTTGGATTCCACCATACGACCAAAAAAATATTACCGCACCGTAAAAATATTGTATTACTTGTGTAAACGGTCCAAGTACGTTGCCAAGCTGATTATTTAATGGAGGGGGAAATATTTTATTATTCTTTTTTATCGGTATCGTTGGTATCGTTACAAATTACCGTATTAAGATATAGGTAAGTTTGAATTAAACTCTTAAATTTTCCAATAATGAAGAGATTAAAAATTCATTGTTGACGTTCGGTACCAATACGAATAGATTTAGCACGGTGGGTTAGGGAGGTATAAATTATGTTTAAAGAGATTTTCTGTAACGAGTGTAGGTATATATGTGTGTGTGTGTTTGTGTGTGTGTATGTCTGTCGTCGTGAAAATGATAATATATCGTACAAGTATACTCACGTTGTACTGTAATAATTTTCATCGACGCTATTAATCTTGTTGCTATTATCGATTCGGATGGAAACGAAACGGTTTACGGTATGAATACGCGGAGAAAAATGGCCGTTTCGAAATGTAACGATACATACACCGCAAGAACCGCGTGACAAAGCTACAATCTATACACGCGCAGCCGCATTGATTTCCCGTACATTCCTCATGGTGTGCACGTATTATTATTATACGTACGGCGGATGTCATGGCAAACGTGTGAGTAAGAGGTGTTGGAGATGCGTTATAGATATCCTTCCATAGCGAAATTGTCGAGACGCCCACGAAATATCATTTACTTGTACACAGTATTATTAATAATTACGCATGTTGCGCAGACGGACACGAGTGAGTGTGTGCGTGTTCACGCCGACTTATGAAAGGATGAGCTGCCGATATTTTTGCAGCTGTCTCGGGTCGGGACCCCGCGGGACTCAGAGCTGGTTAAATAATAATTTTAATGTTATATAATGCTTACACATACACACACACACACATACACACACAAATGCACAAATACATATACAAATACACACGTGCGCTCACGCAAGCACGGTGGTTTACGGAACTGAAATAGAACGAGGTACTACACGTGTTTATACTGTACGCGGCTTGTACATATATAAACATATATAATGATGTGATAAAAAATACAAACGCTGCGACCAATAACGGATTGTGATCTCGGATGACTTAAAAAATCAGCATGATTTAATGGAAACCATATTTTTTCGAATCAATGATTTTTTACAGCTGATTCACCCTCGTCAACGATTAGCCATAAAATAAGTAATCGGTTACTAATATGTCACAGCTTCTTTCTTTAATAAATTAAATTCTTTCAAAACAAAGCCATTCTAATTATAACTACTGAATTCGCTTCAATAATAAGTATTATAACTTTTTCGATTCTAAATATTACTAAAACACTAGAAATTAGCCATTTAAATTCGGAGAATAATTTTTTATCCAATAGTTCAACCACTTTTTCGTTCGTTTAGTGTTTAATTTAAATTTTTTATTATCATTTTCTAATCAGCCGTTCAAAATTAAGTTTACATCAATTATTTGTAAATATAGATACGATGTTATTGCGTGACCATTGTATATTAAGTGGAGTTTAATATTTTATTAATTTAAATGTGTAAGATACGATGTAATACCATTTTTATGTTTTTGATATCCAATTGTTCCAAAGTCCAAATGGCCACGACGTCCAAGATGTTATGATATCGAGCAAAACATTTTATGATAATTATTTTACTTTAATTCTCTAGTTATTCTACAATACAATTATTACAATTAATGGTTACATAAAAATACGGTCTTCTTCTTCTTCTTTTGCTTCGCCTTCCTCCCAACTATTTGGGGTCGGCCACCCTTGTCCTACAACTCCACTTTACTCGGTCAATCACATCTCCTCTGCATACACCGACAGCCCTCATGTCATTCTCCAAAGTCTCCAACCATCTTTTTTTTGGTCTTCCTCTTCCTCTTTTCCCTTCAACGTCCATCTTCATAACCACTCTTATTGCATTCGTTTCCTCTCGCTTCATCACATGCCCAAACTATCTCAGCCTATTTTCTCTCATCTTGTCCACAATTGGCGCTACACCAACACTACCTCTCACGTATTCATTCCTTATTCTATCTTCTCTTGTCACTCCACTCAACCATCTAAGCATTCTCATTTCCGCGACACTCATACTTTGTTCTATTCTCCTGTTAACCGCCCAACACTCTGAACCATACAGCATAGTTGGTCTCACTATACTTTTATAAAATTTACCTTTCAGCCTAATTGGAATTCTCTTATCGCATAACACGCCCGATGCTTCTCTCTATTTCATCCACCCGCACTTAATCCTATGTTTTACATCCATGTCAAAGCCCCCGTCCTTTTGAACAAAATATCCTAAGTATTTAAAGCTCTCAAATTCACCTATCACATCACCATCTATTGTCAGTTGTCTCCTCATTCCTTCAATTTCTTGGTCTCTTTGTCCAAAATCATACTCAATATACTCAGTTTTATTTCTACTAATTCTCAATTCCTTTTCTTTGAGGGCTAACCTCCACTCATTTACCCTATTATTGACAACTTCTAGGTTTTCTCCTATCAGAACTATATCATTCCCAAACATCATACACCATGGTATCTCACCCATGTATCTCTTTTGAAACCTCATCCATTACCACTGAGAACAGGTAGGGACTTAGAGCTGACCCCTGGTGCACACCTACTCCTATACTGAAACCTTCTGATACTCCTCACCGACTCTTGACACTAGTACTCGACCCTTCATACATATCCTGGATTTTTTTTTTTTTTTACATAAAAATACGGTATTTATTAAAAATATACAACAATCATTGACATTTTTTGCCAAATGCGTAGGTAATTATTATTATAAATATTACACCAATTCTTAACAATATTAATCAAAATATATTGTAAATGTTTCTTTTTCTTTTTTATTTAAAATATTTTACATTTACAATATTTTTGATGTTCTATAAGTTGAACCATAATCAGTAATAATATCGCTTTTATGATTAATATTGTGTCCATCAACGGAATCAGCATAATTAATGTACTGTATATTGGCATCTGTGCCCGAAAATGTTTTATTCAGTTATTATTATCTACTCATGAAATTATTCTATTTTGTCACAGTCCGGGGTCAAACTATACAGATTATTGCATTAATGTTTGGATTGATACTAATGTATAATTTTATTATTTAAAGAATTATCCGTATTCGATAAACGTTTCGTTACGATCGAGGTTTCTCATTTCATGCAGTTTTTAATGTGGTTCGCTAAAAAACACGATAATTATCATATTTATAGGCAAATTACATTAATTGTCTGCGAATATTGTTATTTTCTAATTAGTTATTTTCATCGTACTACTACAATGTATACAACGGAAATATAAGATGATCTAACTAGTTTATAATAAAATAATGTAAACACGTAGAACGGTGGCTGCTTAAACTCCCACACACCCTCCCCCCACCTAAATTTGTTTCTGGAAATAACTACGTTTCGTAGTCGTGATCTTCCGAGTCACGAGATATTCCTAAGTTTCTCATTATTGTTTCGTGTTTTCAACTCAATACATGTTTCGCGTTGTTTGCTAGCTTACTGCGGCCGTTTACCAGGGGTAGTTCTTTATATTTTGTATTTTTCTTGGTTTAAATCGCATTCGGTGATATTTCCAATTTCAAAGCTACCCACTATACTGCCTGTTATTGGTGGTTTCCACGTCGATGCATCGCACAACCGTTATCACGTAACACCAAGAGTCACTGACCACGTCGTGTGCAGGAACACCGCCAGAAATATGTCGCAAAAGTTTCCTATATCAGTTGCTCTGTATTATCAACTTCTACTCCGAACGTTTATTTGATTACGTTGTATAATGAGGCGGAAAACAAAGATCGATTGATAAAACGTATCGATACATACAACGTTTAACGGATACCAAATTAATAAAATTATATTTAATTTCAATAATAATATTGTGAGAAATAATTCAGGGTTCGTACAATATTACACCAACAAACGATTATTTACAGTAAGCAATAAACATGTCTTCAACATGCAGGGAGATTATTTAAGCACCCGGGTTTTATGTTTATCCCGTATATTGTTCAAATTCTGACTAACGAAAAATGTGTATGTACTACAAAACAATATTTTTCAATATTTATTGGTTATTTTTTACCTCTTAAGGAATAATCTGTTATAATATAAATGGAGTCTTTCCCTTCCTAAGATTTTTAGGTATGTGTAAAATATATATATATATAAGTATGTGTATAGAAATCATAGGACAGAAGAAAATATATGATCAGTTTATACCTATATATCTTATAAATAATCTGATTTTACTGAAAAAATATAACGATTTGTTTTATGCGATTTTCAGGCTCTATGAAATGATTTCGTGAAACATATAATTTATAAATCGAGAACGATAAAATAAAATGTTAAAAATAATTTCATTTTCTATTATTATTTGTTCAATCAATTAATTTATTCGTTTAGCTATAGGATTTGTTAGATTTATGTATCATACAAGTAAATTGAGCTTTATTTTATTTTATACGTTTTTAATCACATTTGATTTATTTAAAGATAAAAGGCATGTGTAGGTGAAAATATTGTTAGAACAATTTATTTTATAAGTTATTTTTCTGTATTTTATTTGAATTTTAATAACCATTGTAGTTATAATACAATGTATAATTGTTATATAAATTGTGAATTTGCATAAGAGTATTACAATATAAAATTGAGTTGTAAAATAAATATATATATATTTATGCTATATTAAATATTTTAATTTTTAAAATTAGATAAATACATATTTAAAAAATTAAAACTGCGATGTAGTGAACTTAGATTACAGTAATACAAATAAAATATTTAAAACTTAATTTTAATATCAAAATAATTTTGATGGGTGTATATTACCATGTTACAATCAAAATACATGTCTAATTGTATGATATTAAATGTTCATACCTATAAAAGTTCTAAACAGTAATACTTAATATTTAATTGATTTAAATAGTGGATTTATAAAAGATTGGATTAACGATATGTATTAACTTTGACAATATTTACTGTACAAATTATCGCTCTAATATTTAGGTTTGTAATACATAAACCAAAACTAATTAACACATAAAACATTTAAATGAAGTAATCATTATTTAATTTCGTGTGTTTATTTATGTTATGTACATAATTTAAAAATATATTCTCTGAATGCCTGAAGAATATTCAAGTTTGGATGTACATTTTTAATTGGGTTTTATGTATATACAATAATTATTCATTCTCGTTATTCCATCATACTTATTAATATGTACTTGAAAAATCGAAAAAGACGTAGCATAGGTAAACGTTTACCATATTATTATAACATATTTTGTTTACAAAATATTTCAAAGGTTCAATGAAGAAAACAATTTTTTTTAATGTTTGAGAATGTATATGAATAAAATGAATTGTGGCATAACATGATTTAATGAATTAATAAAAAAAAATATTTTTTATCGATAACATGTTAAATGGTTTTTATTAATTAATATACTATTTATAAAATATGCGTACCCCTAACCTTTAATATATTATCAAATGGGTGGACAAACATAGTTACGACACATTAACGGTGTTAAAGGTCCATGTTTATTATTAAAGTCGCCGTGTAGGTAAACTGTCAAAACATTATTTGGGAAAGTGGAAGAGGATGTGACGACAAATTGGTCCTGTCTTTTTATAAAGCTTGAAATACACCATAAATAGAGTTTGGGATAAAAAGACAAATGTCTGTACTTTCGTTTTATTTTTCCTTACGTATAGTTTTTTTTTTTTTGTTTAGATTCATCTTATGGTCTCACAGTACACCACACAACTTTTCAAGTTTCCTTTGAAAACCGATCATTCATGTTTAAATGGTCGAAGCTTTTTCCATTCTTTGTCTACAATTAGGTTTTATTCCCAGTGAAAGTTATAATTTCCGACCAGCTGGAAGATGAGATATATGTTTTTTTTTCATAATTTTGTACGCTTTCTTGCAATTTCGTGACTGTATTAGTGAACAAATAACGATAACATGAACTAAATAATGATAATTTATAAATTAATAGTGCAAAGTACTGTAGTCTATTTCATTTAGACTCTAAATTAACTACATTTCAAAGCTATTATGTGATGGTATTGTGAACAATTAATTCAAATTTTAGTGGTAATAAACAGTAAAATGAAGATAACTTTAAGGGAAGAATATTAATTTGAGCTGTTGAAAAAAATAATCGTAGAAAATATTGCAATAGAATTAAGAAATTGAAAAAAATGTTAAAGAGATTTTTGTATTTTCAATTTAATACGATGTAATCGATTTTTTTAATTTTAAACATTTGAAATTTCATTGTGTACACTAATGATCAATCGTTATAATAAGCAGTTTTCATTGTATACCATGAATGTTTTAAAATAAATTGCTAATCTCAAGAACGGTTTTAAAAACCAGTGATTTGTAAATTTCATTACTCAGTTATTACGGAATTCCGTTTTTCATATAGAAACATAATTATTTTCGTTGTGATTAATGGTCCGTTTAATTATCTGTAAAATTATAATCAAAATTCTCGTATAATATTTGTATTTAAATAATAACAATATTATTATATTAATATTTTAATAGTTATATCGTTATTAAACCGTTATTTTTCATGTATAAACGAACATAACAATTTTACTTAAAATGTTACTAAGAATATTGAAACAAAAATTATGAAAACAATAACTATTACTGATACGTAATTGAATCAAGTGTGTTACATTCTCATTAGTTAATCAGTATCTAATTTGGTAATTAAATTGTAATCCAGTAAAATTACGAAGATTTAATTATTCTTTTCTAAATATTAAAAGTTAGCAACTTTTGATGATAACTTGGTTGTGACTTTCAAAAAGTACAATAATAAACTATTTGTACCTGTCGTAATCTTCCTCATTAACTGTTTGATAGCTCAAACGAATTTATTGTTCATGAAGTGTCTTCAATATTTTTCATCTTGCATTACCAAGTATCTTCATTTTTTTAATTAATTTACTGCTTGTTAGAAATTAAATACAAAGTCTTTGGGATATTTCAGATTGCAAATCGTCTTCTATAATGCATTAGATAAATTAAGTAATAAAAGTTTTTGAGCATTATTTTAAATTATCAATGCATATTTTGTATTAAACTATAAAATTTGTAAATAAAAGTTCTGATTACATTTTACAATAAATTATAATGAACATGGTATTATATTATGTATACTAAATATATATTATAATTTTAATATATTATACACTACGAAATATAAATATTTTTGATGATAATATTTGATTTGATATCTATGTTCATAAAGTCTAAACTTTTCAACTAAGTGTGAGATATTAGGTATACATCTCATATTTATGCCTTATTGGATTTTTAAATAAGAAAGTGCACAAATAGTATAGCTCTGATTTGGAATACAGTGTAAGAAATTAAACTGTGTAGATAGCTTACGAAATTGTTTAATTTGTTTAATTAAGATAATTTTTTGTGCAGTTGTTAAGTTTTCTAAAGTTCGATAGCTTCGAAAGATAACCAACAATTTATTATTACCTTTTTGAATTCTCAAATCGTATAACCTTGACACGATCATAATATATAACACATCAAGATTTACTTGTTAGGTTTTTAAGCTCACCAATACGTGAATAGTTAAATTTTTTTGTGAACAAATAAAAATACTAATGATTTAATGATAATAAATTAAAATCTTATTTTTAAACATATTTCCGCTTTAATTAGTTACATACCATATTGTAATTGACGTTAAAAAAACCATCCGATGCTTATAATACAATTTATTTATTCGTATAATAGTTATTAATTCAGTATTAGATTTTCTTTACATTCATGATATAATTTCCTCCATTTACCTAAACAATATATTATTTTACATCCTATTAAATTCAAGAGGAGGCTATGTATATATTTTATTTTTAATTATTATATATCATTATAGAGTTTATTATAAGTTTGTTAGATATATCCAAATTTAAAATTAGTTTATTTTTTTATTTTTAGTATTTTAGTGTTTGAATAAATTCTACTTCCTAATGTACAAGACTTTAAAACTGTTATTGATGTAAGGATAATAATAAGATTTTAATATTTATATATATATATTTTTTTTTTATTTATATTAATATTTTCATTTATACAGTTAAAATAATATAAAAAAAAAAAAAATAAATAATCGATATTTACTTGGTGATTTTTGAAATGTTTGATACTTTTTGATTGAATTAATACATTTTTTTTGTTAGTTTCTTATAGAAGTTGTAAAAGGAGTTTACAGATTTTAGTTCATCATAGTTATAAGTGCTTCGAATTTTCTTTAGTTCTGGTGTACTAAAATCCATGAATGGATAAATATAACAAAAATGCTGTGTGTGCGGATTTAAGATCGCCTTAAGTTATAATTTAACCTTGACTCTTTGGAATATACTTGTTCACGCACCTATAACCCATCTTCAAGAATTTATTACTTGTATATATGTAGTTGATGTATATTATATTATATTACATTATATTATACTAAGATATAAATCTATTTATTTACTGCATTAACTTTCTATCGGTAGTGAGGGGTAAAAATCTTCCAAAACGTATAACTTTTATTTATATAACGATTTTTATTTTTTTCAAACGACATATATTATTATTACTATTTTTTTTTTTTTGCATAGATTTCAGTATAAAACTATTTCAGATCGAAAATTTAATAAAATAATAATAATAGCATATTTAGATTTTTAAATACAAAATTGAGTTTTTTTTTTGATTTTATAAACAACAAAAATATTGATGTAAATAAATTATAGTAATTGTAAAATCGTATTCTAAACTGATAAACGGAAAACTGATACAGTTTCATAAACGAGGAATACTGAAAATACTGATACGATCCTTAGCAGTCAAGATTTCTTAAAATATAATAATAAAATACGCTAATTATATGTAAAGCCAGTTTCACTCAATTTACAAGGAAAGAAGTTCAACAATTAGATATATGTTCCTTTTATAGAAATAACATATACTTTAGAATAAATTACGGCATGGTTAACGTTTTAAAATGTTACCACTTAGTATAGTAATGGATGGAATGATTTATTTATGTTCAACGGTACCTAAATAATTGTTATTATCATTAATAGATTAACGTACTTCGTAAATTAGTCGAAGGTCAGAGAGACCGATATTTTCTCTACATCTACGCAACATACGCGAAATCACATTAAATTATAGTAACAAAACAAACTATTTTTTTGAATGGTGGAATAGCTTTTTTAATAAATATATAGGACCAAATAATCCTTTATTTTGGTTGTAAATTAAGTGTATTCAACAAGAGAAAGCGACATCACGAGTTAAAAAAATCCGTTTACAATCAAATATACACGATACCACAACGCCTAAAAGTTAAAAAATAAATAAATTCTTTGCAAGGCAAACTACACACAGAACGAGAGAGCTACTTAAATAAAGAAATAAATATAGAGTAATTTTTATATAATATAACCAAATGTATAAAATACTTATTGTTCATAAATTATATATATTTTAAATACCTATTTTATATATGTATTTATTTTTTTAATGTTCATATTGAATGTTAATGTTATTATTTTATTTATTTGTTTTCAATATACTATTTAAATTATACTAGTAAATGAATGGTAATTAAATCATATAAATATAAAGATATTTTACGATTCCTTAAAATTAAATTGTGAAGAATATCAATATTCCGACCACCTATTAAAAATCCTTTTACAGGAATTTAATTAATTAATTTTTTTTTTATAAAATTTCTCCACAGTAGTCTGGATTAATTTCCATAAAGGAATCACGGCATATAAGCCTTTCAAATGTTGTGCTGATTCTGTAGTCTATCGGTCTTTACTTATCTCACAAAAAGAATATCTCCCTGATTGTCGAAAACACGTAATCTCTTTTGTGGCTTTTTCCGTGAATTCATATTTTACCGTTTTATTTATTTAATTTGGTTTTTATTGGAAAGTAGAGCAATATTCTGTAGGCTCCTTCATCAATACTCGCGGTACAAATTTTAAAAAATTAAGCCGTATTTTTTATTTTGTGGGAAGTTTTCTTGGTGAAATATTTGAGCATTGATACCTCTGAAATTTAGTATAGAATAAAATACTATTAAGGGTCAACAGACAATTTTTCTAGCCACTAAATAATTTTTCATCATGCGGTACATGTTGTTAACAGCTCTTTAGTAATATTATGTAATGTAATTATTTTCAGCTTTCTTGTTTTTATCGATTACTCTATCAAAGTACATTGTTTAAAAATTTAAAACAGTTATAAATACTCGTATTTTATTGAACCAAAATTTGATTTTAACTAATTGCAAAGGATGAATGTGGTAGAATTCGGTTTTAGATCTGATTAAGCTCAGCTAGAATCTGTATTTTATTTTTCCTTTAGGTATCCAGAAACGAAAAGTTAATAATATAACATATTATGTCTTTTTTCAATCGGGTGCCCACTCAACAACAGTTAGCTAGTTATCAGTTTCAACATTTTACCAGTATTGGATGTTGGTTAGTCATTTGATAATACTTGTAACTCAATCAATCATCAATCAATCCATCAATCAAGCATTTATTTCTAGATTCTCTGTATAGAAATTTAAATTGTCACAGAGAGCAAATATTTTTATTCTATAATTTGCCAGCTTAGTACGTAAGAAAACTTGTAGTTTTTAACTTCTTTTTTATGGAAAACTTGTAGTTTCTTTGACGCAAGTATTCATAGACTTGGAATATGCCGTTTTACAACAGGTCACGAACTTTTTGAATACTGTTCGTATATCTATGTGCTTGTTTTATTAATTTTTTATTGTTCATTTTGACCTCTAATGTTATTAAATGAATTGGAGTAAAAATCAACCGGAATCTAGGTTCTAATATTACGCACGAAATTAATTCTGCTCCTGTAATATCGTTTTTCCACGTATCTTTTATAATTTCAGTGTTCAAATTTTATCGAATCATATAAGCATTTAATATAAAAAAGTATAAAAATAAAAAAAATATAATTTTACAAGGCATATAGCAATTAACTAGTCGATAAAAACAGATAACGCTATCACCTTTAAAAATGAGGTCCTCCAAAATAAAATTATGCCAATTATGGTGATAAAAAATAAAATAAAATATTATAAATTAATATAATATTATTATTTATATACTACTATATTAATTTACATTATTATTTTTACGAGTTTAATATATCATATTTTATTATGTTTTTATAAAATTGTACTATTTACCTATCATGTAAAGAATACCAGTGACAGATTTTATTACAGCAATATTTGTGTCAAAAGCATCTCGTTTCCTCGTAAAATATGGAAGAACCTTTTCAATATTAGTATGTTTGACTATAATTTCCAACAAATTTCTTGGAAAAAAAAACTTGCCAAAAATCTGAAATAGTTTTCGCTTGTTTCACGATTTCTTTCATACCTCATTTCTCAGTAATAACATTTTTTACGTGTTTTTGTCTCATCTAATGTGGTTTTACGATTCCATTGTGAACCATATTTACTATTATATAAATGTATGAAACAAATAGCTAAAGGTGAGTCGTCATCGAAAACTTATGGTTGAACCTCTTCATATTCATCATTAAAAATATCACCTAAATGTCATCGTCACTAGCATTATCTAATATATGTTGAATACGCTTATGTTGCAATTCTTTCATGTTTTATACAAAAACAAAACTATAACAACAATATGAGGTGATTTTTTTCCAAACACGACATAATATATCGATTGGTTTAGGCATACCGATTCAATAAACAGATTCTGATTGACACATAAATTAAGATAAATATATATTCAATAGATATCAAAAATATCAGATAGGTACGTTATTTTGGGAAAATTGTAATATTGATAACATAATCAATAACTTATTTTAGATAAATTTCTGGACTGTTCAGTAAAATATCTAAAATAGATTTAGTGGGATCCAAAAAATTATTGATTCAAGAATGTAAGTTTTTGTTAGAAATTTTCTAAATTTCTCAATGTTTGTATTATACAGAAAACTTGGCAATCCACTCTGTATAAATGTTAACGTTTTTGTTGTTTTTTTTCCACAGTATATATATATATATATATATATATATATATATATATATATATATATAAATGAGTTTTATAATATTTGAGAGTACATTTTCTATTAATTTATGTGATTACAATTTAAATATATCACAAAAATACACAAAAATAAATGACGAAACGATTTTTTTTTTTACGGTAGTTAGATTCATCAGCTTTTCCCGAAATGTTCACGCAAAAATGTTTAAGTTTATTATATATTTTCAGATTTTTTATTCAAGATTTGAATGATTTGATGATTAAAGGTTATGACTATAAAATTATATAAATCAAACATATTATAATACATTTATTTTGAATATTCATATGTGTATGTACATTCTACGTAGTATTAAATCAATAATGTTAAATTTTGTTTCAACAAATTATTATTTATTTCATACATGTTAGCACAATAATAAAAAAAAACAACTCATAAAATAACATGCAATATTCATTTTTTACATGGATATCCACATATAGTTTACTTATAAAATGTTATAAGATGAATTAATATTCGTTTTCATTATCTTATGATAAATTATAGTAAAAAAGGAATTTCTGCGTAAAATATCACTGGTTTTTAGTTTATAATAATTGCTGAATCTTCAACGTAAATTGCACAAAAATAATACTCAATAAGGTCAAAATAGTACACGTTACAAAATTAAAATAGTTGTAAATACATTTGTCCGTGTACACAACGGTAGGTAGGTTAACGATTTTCACAGAAAATTTAATGCGTGTATAAATTATGATACTTAAACGTGTATCACGCGTGATTGGTTTAATTTGGATTTTCGAATCAAGAGGACTGGGAATGTATTTCTATCAAACGATGAAATATGAAACGTTAAACCCTCCAGGATACCCAATTATTATAGTTCCATGTAAACACGATCATCGGGAATTATTTTATTTAAAACGCTAGACGTCGCAAAATATTATAATATTATGCATGTATCATGTATGTGTGGTCTCTCTTTACATATTTTGCACACCGTAGGTATATTCAACAGCTATTCTGTATCGCATGTACACCAAAATCAATACGCAGCTAAAGGCTACAGGTGAAGGTACAACAAATGTTAGTATTGTTTATTTTTTAGTACCTATATACCGCACTGGAGGCGGCGGCGGCGGCTGTCGATTTATATATTTATGTTTGCCTAAATGCCTATTCGTGTTGAACAAATATTCAAACTAGCATTGAATTCTTACAGAATTCAATAAATATGAACCATTTGATTGTGCACAATTTAATGTTTCAATGACAATGATCACTGGTATATTACAAGCGTATCACGATGAAACAGTTCGTTTAATGAAATTGTATTATTTATTTGATTACAGATCCATTATAATAAATTATTTAAAATAAATATCATAAATTATCATATCATTCAAATTTATTGAAATAAATAAAAACGGTTTTCTTTACTTCTGAAATAATTTCGAATCAGTCAAATACAAATTGTTGATTAAATGTAGATCGATCACACTACTATTTCTTGTAACCCGTTATTTTTATGCTGACATTTGAATAAATAAAATATTTATGTTAACAATTATTTCTTGATTAGCTTACAAAAAATAAATGTGGTATATAATATGAGGAATTTACATTTCGGACAGTAAACTATATGAATGGGTAGGTCAACACTTTTCACGAAATGTACATGAGTAATTTTGACACGTACAGACATGTGAAAACGCATACTACTTTTTTGCGTTGAGTCCATTGTATATTATGGTTTTTTATATACTATTATTAGCTTATGAATTTACATTAAAAGATAACTCTTAATATTATTGTGATTTTTATAAATGATAATAAACTTTCTTTTTGTTAACGACGAATGACGAATATAAAACTTTATAGAATTTTCCCAGCTATTAATTATTTTTAATATAAAAATTAATTATTTTAATTTAACTCAGTACTATAAGAAAAAGTATTATAGTAATCATAAAATGAGAAGCAAGCAAATAATGCTTATATGTTTTTATTCGATTTGGTAGTATAATTTATTGCTACTAAGGATATATTAAAAGTGTCAATAAACTAACTCCACCGTCATATTTTAGAAACTTATAGATCTTATTTATAATTACAAACTCTTAGTTCTATAATAAACATATCATTTGTAACATTTATCGAGAAATAAACAATCCTATAACATCATTAGGGCAAAATCACACACATGAAGTATTATATGTATATTATCAAAATCGGTTAAGTAGTTTTGTGTACAATTTTCATTTATTATATTCTTGTAATCTGTTTAAAGTATTATCCTAAATACTCGTAATTTTCATACTTTTCCTTATTTTTAAGGATTTGAAAGTTCAAATGTCACTATTTTTACATCGAAAATCTTCAGCGATGATCTATATTGTGCAGCCTCAGCATTAGATCCCATCGATTGTCATCCTTCCATAATCTTTACTTCACATGTCATATGAAATTTCAAACATTTTTAATAATTGAGTTTTTTGAGATCTTTGAAAGAGGTTGGTCCACGCATACGTATGGCGTAAAAGCATTCTTGAAAAAAAAAATCTTCCATATTACTAACATTGACCGTCTAAGCTTGACCTATGTCATCTCATTTGGTCTTGACATTAGGTCAGTTTTTAAACAGAAGTTCCTTGAATTTAGCATTTATTTTCTTCTTATTGTGTTCCAAGTATTTTATCTTGGTACCTCAATACACAAAAAAAGTCTTGCAAATTCATTGCAATGAGTGTCGTTTTTCATTTCCGTTTTTTCGGTTGTTATAGCAACAACAAAACAACAACTGCCCTTTCGGGCTTTTTCAGTGTACCAATGTTTCCCTTTCCTTTATTTTCACGACAAAAGGTAGCCAATGTCGTTCTCCGAGATCTAATCTACCTCTGTACCAAATTTCATCAAAATCGGTTAAGTAGTTTCGGAGTCCATCGTACACTAACCGTCAACCACGTAATATATTATATTATAGTGACATAACTGTAACAAATGTTATTCGGTAGGATTTCTAAAAATTGTCTTTCATACAAACTTTGTTCAGATAATTACGAATACAAAAAAAAATAAAATCAGTCAAACCGAATAATTCGTTCTTAAGTGATTCTATGACATACACAAGGAAATTTAATTTAATTTACACTTATAGAATTTTCGAATACATCGATCAAATCGTACATATAGTATATACGCAAACAATTAAAATAACGTAACATTTGATATTACCCATATGTTTTAAATAGTGGTCGAGTCACACAATCATCTAATAATATAATTTATTTACATATCTTTTGTCTTTTATACATTCGTATATCTTAATTAAACATATTTGTTGCTTACGTTTCAATTGACAGAATTATAAAATATTTATATAAAACTCGGAAATCAGTTCAGTTGATTGTAAATAGTTATATTGAGTTGGTATTTTTGTTGTACCTTGTCATAGTAATACATTATATCATACTTAATTTTTTTCGTTATTCAAATTTTATTTTCAATGCATATTACTATTTTTGATAAATAACCGGTGTGTTATAAAAAATAAATAAAAATATCATTAAGTTTTGTTCAATAAATTTGTTTTTAAAATACATTTTTCTATTTTTTTTTTTATTTTGTCTTAAATTTAAATTTGAATTGTTAAATTGTACAAATGTTAAATAATAATAATTTACTGTAGTATGCGTATAGTACAGTAATGGTGTGATTATAATACATATTATGTAGACATCTGCTATATGTTGTATGTACAAACAAAATAAAAATTAAAAATATATATTTTTTAATAGTTAATTAAATTATAATAATTAATTTGAGGTTCTACAGTTAATAGCATTAATTGGGTTAACAAATCGTGCAGAATAAAACTGTACATTTTGGTTGAGCATAGAGAGTGTCGATAAAAAAATCATATGCTTAAAAAAATGAAAAAAAAACTCGAATTATTTAATGAAGTAGTCGTATTAACATTTTAGAACGACGCAAAGTATCGAGTATTTATACATTTGAACTTTTTTTAATTCGCATTTCGGATATCCGTCAAGATTATCAATGTTTCGAGCGTTTAGATTCGTTCAAAAGTCGTTGCTATGCTGTAAATTCTACAAATTACAAATACTATTCCTTGGCTTGCTATGTGACATTACATAGGTGAACATGAATGTATTAGATGTAAGCGATTCTATATTACATGAATTTGAAAACTACTCGTAGATTCATCATACAAATATACAAATACCTAGGGTAAATAATATCCAAAACAAAAATGCTAAAAGGAAAATTCCTCAAAAAATTGAGATACCGATTTTCTTTAAAAAAAAATTATTTTATTTATTTTTCTCCATGTTTACCTATATTAAAATCATAGTCCATTATTCTCGAAGTAGTGTTCTAATGTTTTAAATATATTATTATTAACAAATATATTAATTATGTATTATAATATATAATACAATAATACATTCACATAATGAAATCAATTTTTTTATTCATTTTATATTTTTAAAGCATCCGTTCCATGAAATTGACGCTTCACTACAGTGTGTAAAATTATTTTTTTGAAATTTTTTTTCATAAAATGGATGAATCCTGATTCATCCTCATAAATAAATCTTCATATTTTGACATTTTTCAATCAAGTTTATTATTATTTTACTAAGGCGTATTATGTATAATCAAGCGAAAAGAAACATAATCGTTGTCAAAACTCACAGCCGAAATTCCTAAAACAAAAATATTCAACGAATCCAATATATAGTGTACAGTGTTTATAATAGTATACAAATTATGTATACATATTACTTTTAAATTTACTTTTGGTTATTAGTATTTATTTGTAGGTCTAAAGGTCATTTAATATTAAAATAATTATTGTTATTACTTTATTTGTAACATGGCAAAAAAATTTTGGTTTATGTTCTCCTAATACTATAATTTTTATAATATTACTTGGATCTAATATAATAAAATTACAATAGAGTATTTTTTTAAAAATCAATTTATTTAAAAGAAATTTAATTTCCAGTTTTAATCTGAGGTTTACTTTAAATAAATATGATTCTATTTTGATAACCGAGAAAAATAAAATGGGTTTTATTTTTGTTTGGAGAAAAATGAATTTAACAGAAGAAAACAGCTATGGCCACAAATATATTTCATTACTCAATATGAATTTAAGTTGTTTTCGTAGGAAATACATAATTTTAAGAAAAAATAAAGCAAAACGCAGAGTGCTTAAGTTAATGAAAACATTTTAATAAGTATTCATAGAAGATAACTGGTATTTTTCTAACATTATATTTACTGATATTACCTAGATTAATAATTTGTTAAATACCTATTGTTATATATTTATTATTATTTTACCCTTTTATACCTACGTAACGCAATGTAATAATATTTTTTTAACAGAGTAAAGACACAATAATAATGTTTATACAAATATTTATTATGATAGTTGTGAAATATATAAATGTAAAATAATTAATTTAACTGTTAAAGGTAATATTATTAAAAATATAATATTGGATATTTTTTTTGTTGAAAAATATATTAAATGTTAACTTAGTATTATAGTACATTTGTTAGTAAATGATAATAGCTGCATGCAGTGACGCTATTTGGGAGGAGGCCATAAGAGCATTACTCTGATTATTATTTTCTCAAATTAGTTCACGTTCCTTCTAATCTGGTTGTCACCTTATTTAATTTAAAATTGAATCTTAAACTATTTGAATTACTGTACGAGTAATAATATTGTACGAAAGTTGCCGAAAGCATTTACATAGCTTCAGGGGCACTTGATAAATGTGTACCTAGGGTTATACAATACTAAATACGCCACTTCCAATGGAACGATGTTTGAATTCGGACAATAAATTACATATACAGCATACCCAATAAATAATATCGGTAATTTAACATTGTATAATATAATATATATATATATATATATATATATATTCTAACAATAACCAATGAAATATTATGAAACCCTTACATACCACACATGTGCAAACTCACACATATTATAAATACATAACACTTCAAGGTATATAAACTTCATTAAATGAAAACGTGCTTAATTCCAGATAAATGTTGGTAGATTGGTAGAAAGAGTAAAGAGCTCTGTAAACTACTTAATCCAATTAGAATGGTTAATTTGTTTCACATTTGTGCATGTGTTTCAGAGGCGGACGACAAACAGAACTTGTCGAATATGGCTTCGTCGTTGACACGGTGGTTTTTCGTTCTGTGTTTGGCACTTTTTGCAGGTAAGACTCATTAAACCATATGTATGTAGTTAGGTACGCATACTTAGTATAATTAAACAATAAACGTACGTTTAAATCCAAGCACGTCTCGTTGATTTTTGAAGCTTTTGTAAATCATTAAAAGCTATATGCTATAGATATAACAGTAGTTATAATTTTTATGACTTGTTAATTACCATAATTATTAATATTAACACTAGTTGCAAAACCATACACTACTAATACCAAGTACAACTTATGTTTTACATACGTACGCGTGGCTACACCCACACTTACACTTACACACGTACGTACAAACATACGTACACACAATGTCATATTCACTCAAAGGGTACGCGAGGTACGAGCCCAGAGCCTAAATAATGGGGCCACCGAACGACAGACGATCCGAAAAATATGATTCACATATTTACGTTGTAACATATTGGTGCAACCATGACAACTAAATATTTGACTGTCAGACTTAAATAAAAAGTTATAATTTAAAAATAATTTTAGATTCTGAACGGAGTGATGGAATTTATTGGTTTTACAATGATGTGTGTGTTTTTTTTTATTTATTTTTTTTTATTTTCTTTATTTTTGTGTCTGACGACACATTTTTTGGCAAAATGCTTTGATTTGCTTAAATAGCAACTTTTCTGAAAGGAAAATGAATGTAGATGGTACTTTGGCAAGTCAAAAATCCCACTTTTTCAATACTTTTTAAAAAAATCGAAAAAACCGATAAAAAAATTACGAAAAAACGGGAAATTTTACGCAAAATCACGTTTTTACAAATTACATTTTTTTTAAAATGCTCTAACACAAAAACCAAAAATCGCAACATTTAGAAATATTCACCAAATCATTATATTGGCGTTCTCTATACATGGTTATGTTATCAAAGTATTTTGACATATTTTGACTTATTTATAGACAATTTAAATTTTCGATTTTTGTAAAATTTTTGTTTTAAACATCTATAAAATTTAATTTGTTGACCGAAAACTCTTGAAAATGTAATACAAGGATTATAATAAGTTAAACTTATCGTAACTAAAAGATATCGATGATCGGTTTGCTCAAATTTTTTTTATAAGCCCTTAACGCTCAAATTTGTATAAAATGTGTAAAAATCACGATAATTTGCAAGTTATTTTATAGATAAAAAATCATAAAATTTTTTCTGTTCATACTTAAGGTTCAAAATTTTAACACTAGTTTATCTATAAGCTACTATTCAAAAATCTTTACAAAAATTTATAACGGAATTAGAGGAAAAAATTGTATGACTGTTTGAAATTTAAATATTTACGAAATTGCATAAAATAGCGATTTATTCTCAAACGATTTTAAATATTTGTTATAATTCAAAAAGTATAAGTCGCAGATTTTTGAAATTTTTACCAACTGTTAAGATTGGCATTTCCTTTATGACATATTTTTTTCAAAATATTATATTGATTTAGCCACTTATAGGCATTTAAAATATTCGATTTTCTTATATTTTTTTTTTTATAATCGGTGATAAAAAAAAATTGGCTCGTACAAAATACTTGAAAATTTAATAGAAGATTTTACAGAAGTATTTCTTAATGTCATTCAAAAATTATTAAAATCCATAGGCACAATTTTTTTTTTTATAAGCGTTTGAACAGCGAATATTGACATAAAATTACATGTAAAATATAATATAATGTATAATATTCTAAACTGACAAACTAAGTCGCTGTATGCAACTGCCAACCCATCCTAATTGAAAAATATATTTATCGTTTCAAAATAAAATATACTTTTTACAATATTTATAAATAACAATGTATTATATCCTAGTCAAACATATTAACTCCGATCAGAATCGTTATTCGTATACAATGATATCTATCATTGCATTTCAATTTAACAAATCCATTGTAATAATTACCTATCCTATAAACGAGGTGCACTCCACCCTCAACTGTACAGCAGAGCGAGGCCCATCCGGTTCTTTTTAATAATGTTTATTTAAAAATGCAAATGCTATGATTATTTGTTTAGCGATAAACTTGATCAATAACAAATTATCGACGTACAGTGACAGACGGTTATACTGTTCTTTAATTATTATATTTCCATGACAAAATAATATTATTTATACATTTTTGTACAAATAGGTTTAAAAACATCATTTTGAATTCCAAATATTTGTTATAATTTGGAGATTATTAGGTAACGTGAATAATTTACATTAGTTATTAATAATCATAATTTTGCTTCTAAAATGGTCCCTAATTTTTGTGCGTCCAAGGGCCTCTGTATAGTCAAAGATGGCTTTGCACACATACCCATCTTAGAGCTCTTTTATACGAAGCCACCATGACAGCGCCATAATGGTCGCTCCACCACCAAATATTAATAATTCAATTTGGGTTTACGCACGTGGTGGTACCACCAAGTTAGTCTCGCCACTCATAGAAATTGCAGCCACCAGACTTACTAAACGCTCGACCCAAAAATGGTAGCATGACCATCAAAATGTACATTGTTGTAATGTAAAGAGGCACAATATTTTCATTCATATCACAGTTAATAGTGCATGTTGACGTTTTTTTATTTTGTCAATATTAATTTGACTAGAAAAGTTTATTATAGCAATCGAAAATCACCTGTTTGTTGACCCTGTAAATCCTCTTGAAGTTCTTCCATTAATTCATTCAATGAATGAACAGACATTCCTAAATAATTACCTAAAACGTTTATTTTCATGGTTTCTTAAATCATTATAAAATAAATTGATAAACCATTAGTAGAACGATCAGACAGTAGTGGTTTCGAGTTAAAGAGCTCTTATAATAACTACGTCTATTATATTAACGTAGGTCCGTATTAAAGGCAGGGAAGATCGCGTGGGCCAGGGATGTAATTCCAAAACCGATACAAATTATAGGATTAAAAATTACCAAGTCACTACTGTCAACTAAATTTTCTAAAAAATATTCGAATTAATATATTATTTTTGATAATGGATTCAATACATTTCATAAAATATGTTTAAAGTGTATTAATTACACTGTAAATACCTATACAGTATTATTTATTTATTGTAATAAATAATCATTACTATTTTACAAGGGATCAATGGGATACACAATTTTATCGTATATATCTATATAATTGATAATGAAGATAATAAAAATTGAATATAATAGATTATTTTTCTAACGGCAAATCACAATTTTGATGTTTTATGTTTATATTTACAAGTTTATAATACACACATTTTAAATATATAAAAAATAAGTATAAGTAAATTTATGCACTAATTTATGAGCTTGCAGTAATCAATACATATTTTAGGAAAAGAGAAGAGCATTATATAACATACAAGAGTGGAAGAAATAGGTCGCAGATTGATTATTTTATATGGAGGAGAGACAATATAAAAAGAGTAAAGGATTGTAAAGTAATTCCTGGAGATAGTGTAATAACACAACAAAGGTTGATGATAATGGAAGTATGGTGTAGTGGAAAAAAGATGAACAAAAGAAGGAAAACAGGGAAGGAGATCAGAATTAGGTGGTGGAAATTAATAGGTAACAAAGAGAAGGAGTTTATAAAGAAATTGAGGGAAATTGAGGGAGAAATAAAGGAATGTTGAGGGAGATATAAATGATGTTTGGAGAAGGATGGATACTTGTGTTAAGAACATAGCAAAAGAGGTTGTAGGTGAAAGTTTACCAGAAGACAAGGAAACGTGGTGGTGGGATGAGGAGATTCAGAGAGTAGTAGCGAGTTATAAAAAGCAATTTAAGGTATGGCAGAAAAGCAGGAAGAGAGAAGATTGGATAGAGTATAAAAATGTATGTAAAATAGTGAAGAGTGCGGTAAGCAAAGCGAAGCTTAATAGGTATGATAAGTAAAATGAGCGGCTAGGAACACAGGAAGGAGAAAAATAAATTTATAGACTAGCGAAAGTGAGAGAAAAACGATCCAAGAATTTCCAAGTCGTCTGGTGTATAAAAAATGAGGATAAGAAAGTTTTAACAAATGATGATGATGTGAAAAAAAGATGGAAAGAATATTTTGAGAAATTACTGAACGAGGAATATATAAAAGAAGCTTTAGAGATTATATCATGGAATGAAGGATTGATTGGTCTAGTGGGCGAGGAGGAAGTGAGAGATGCGGTGAAGGCGATGAAAAAGAAAAAAGCGGTAGGACCAGATGGAGTACCTGTAGAGGTGTGGAAAATGTTAGGAAATTGGAAAAAGAGTTTTATTATACTAATATTTTAAGGAAGAGGAGACATACAAGAATATGGGAACTATAGAGGAATAAAACTCATGAGTCATAGTATGAAGATCTGGTAAATGATTATAGAGAAGAGGATAAGAAGTGAGACGTCGATATCAGAAAACCAGTTTGGTTTTATGACAGGGAAATCGACAATGGAGCCATTATTTTGTGTTAGGCAATTAGTAGAGAAGTACAGAGAAAAGAATAAAAAACTATGCATGGTGTTTATAGATTTGGAAAAGGCGTATGACAGAGTGCCAGGGGAAGTTTTAAGGTGGGCATTAATGAGGAAAAATGTATGTAAATTTGATCCAGGATATGTATGAAGGGTCGAGTACTAGTGTCAAGAGTCGGTGTGGAGTATCAGAAGGTTTCAATGTAGGAGTAGGTGTGCACCAGGGGTCAGCTCTAAGTCCCTACCTGTTCTCAGTGGTAATGGATGAAGTTTCAAAGGAGATACAGAGTGAGATATCATGGTATATGATGTTTGCGGATGATATAGTTCTGGTAGGAGAGAACCTGGAAGTTGTCAACAATAGGGTAAATGAGTGGATTAAACATAGGATTAAGTGTGGGTGGATAAAATGGAGAGAAGCATCGGGCGTGTTATGTGATAAGAGAATTCCAATTTGGCTGAAAGGTAAATTTTATAAAAGTGTAGTGAGACCAACTATGCTGTATGGTTCAGAGTGTTGGGTGGTTAACAGGAGAATTGAACAAAGTATGAGTGTCGCGGAAATGAGAATGCTTAGATGGTTGAGTGGAGTGACAAGAGAAGATAGAATAAGGAATGAATACGTGAGAGGTAGTGTTGGTGTAGCGCCAATTGTGGACAAGATGAGAGAAAATAGGCTGAGATGGTTTGGGCATGTGATGAGGCGAGAGGAAACGAAGGCAGTAAGAGTGGTTATGAAGATGGACGTTGAAGGGAAAAGAGGAAGAGGAAGACCAAAAAAGAGATGGTTGGAGACTTTAGAGAATGACATGAGGGCTGTCAGTTTGTGCAGAGGAGATGTGATTGACCGAGTAAAGTTGAGGTGTAGGACAAGGGTGGCCGACCCCAAATAGTTGGGAGGAAGGCGATGTAGAAGAAGAAGAAGAAGAAGATAAGTAAATTTATGCATTAAACTATGTATATACTATAATATTGTTTTGAAAACATTCAACAATTTTTTACAATTTTTTCTTTTTTTAAACGTAAAATTTAATTAATTTAATATTAATAATAATTTGTGCTCAACAATTGAATAAATTTTGAAATGAAAATATGTAGATTAAACAATAAAATGTCTAAAATAAACATTCTGGTTCATGGTTTGAAAAAATAAGAATGAAGAAAAAAGTAGAAAACGAAAAATTGTCCTCAATTATTTTATTTTATTTTAAACAATAAACAAGCGGGTGCTTTTAATATAATATGTTTCATTAGTTAAACTTAAATTCCAATAGTTCAATTAATGATTCAATATCGATACCCCGGCATCTAATCTCGATCTTAGTATGAAAAATGAAAAATATGATAATATTTTTAGATATTGAAATTAAAAATGAAGTAGAACTAGAACCTATAGAGAAAATCAAAATTAAAAATAAGCGGATTTGGAAAAAGGATTTAAAATCAATTTCAAAAACGTCACCTAACTTAAAAAAATTATTTGATGCAAAGAAATTAAAGTACCAAAATTTATTATTTTTAGTAATGATTATTTTTCAGAGTAGGCGCACTTTCGACGAGTTACATAGGGCGCATTTTACTTCAACATGGCCCTGTATTAACGATGTATATGTTTACAGACTAGGAGACCAATGTAGTTCTTAGACATTAAATATTAAATATATGTGGTTTTTACATATGCATCTAGTTGTTTCATAATAGTCAAATTAATATAAATAAAATAAGTAAACAGATAATAATAATAATAATAATAGTAATATATAAAATACAAGATAGATTAAGAATTTAACAATATTTATATATAAACGTGTCGTATACTGTTTATTACTTATATTGCTATATATCGTGTTGCCATTATCCTCCCCGTGAAATGAGAAGCTTGAACGTTTTAATTAGTGTAGTTGGCCACGCCAATATTACATAGGAGGTAAGATTGCGTATATACCTGAACCTATATTAACGTTGTTGTCGTCGGTTGAGAAGCGCCCAGTACGGTAAAGGAAAAGCCTTCGGTGACCCACGTTTCCTTTACTCCAATCGTGTACCCTATTTCGGTACACAGTTCTATCCTTTATTAACAAATTATGGTGATTAAGAGGTTTCCGCATCAGGCGTCCGCAGCAGGATCTAACGTCGTAATACTATTCCACATAACATTTCTGTCTTTGGCGTTTCCCTAAGGAAGAATAAATTATTTCAATTATATAAATCACAGTGTGAAATTTTATAATATTATATCACCCTTGTATTATTATTCAGTTTGCTAATAATTAGAAGAAAAAAAACGTAATTCGACAGGTCGTTTGTCACTTATACGGTCTTTAATGTAAAGTTTAATAAACCACCCCAAATAGTGTTGATATGATGGTAGCTTTGAAAAACTACGGGTGATGTTAATATTTTTAATGGTAAATGACAGACTGACATGGGCGACGTCACAATTATTCGACATGTATGTCAGCACTATATAATTTTAACTTTTACATATATGCAGGTAAGGTACAACAAATGCATGTAGGTACAACTCAATAATGTAAGCTTTGAACTCAATTTCAAATTACATTACAATATATTTTTAGACGTTGACATAAAATAAATTAGTGTATAATTTCAAAATACAACTGTAGTGAAATTATTATTCATGGCACAATTTTTAAAAGTCTAGAAAAATATGACCAGTCTAGAGCCAAATTGGAAAAATGATTAGGTATAAAACAGTCGTATACTTGTAAACAGCGAACTTATAGTTCAATCAACCAAAAAGTGAATATTTTTATTTTTATTTATTTATTTATTTTTTTTTTAATAAAATACAATACATTGTAAAACATTAAAGTAGTGTTTTAACTGCTAATTGTTTCTTAAATCATGCAATTTAAACCAACTATTAAGCATAAATATAAATTTAACAACTGTATTATTATTCATATGCATGTTTATTTTTTAAATTGACTTAATACATGAATAAATATATTTATATAACAGAAATTTAACATACTGACCGTAGAACTACAATATTTATTATTGTGAACTTATAAATGATTTTACGAATGTATATAGTTGCGAAACCTAATAAAAATTTACATTGTCATGTAACACCAGGTATCTTGTTTAAATTTAACAGTCGAATAAAACGTAAAGTTTGGTAAAATAACTGTTTTATAGGTTACATGATTAAAATCTGTTTGTTTTATTATTTTTTCATGAGAACTAAACAACCGCATGATATATTAGAAATTAGGCAAGATAACAATATATTATACTCAGTATATAATCAGTAGGTAATAATGCCCAAAAAGACGTAGAACAACTTTGTCTTCTTCTTCTTCTGCCTTGCCTTCCTCCCAACTATTTGGGTTCGGCCACCCTTGTTCTACACCTCTACTTCACTTGGTCAATCACATCTCCTACGTAGAACGACTTTATAGCACCTCAAAAAATTTAGAAAAATCACATTTTTACCAATTAAAAATCGAATTAAAATTGTATTAAAATGTATTATGATGTAGAGTTAATATTGTTTTAATTTTGTCATAATATTTAAATGTTCTGAACAATAAATAATAGCTCAAATGTATAAGGATTGAAACTACGTGAGATCAGTATGATGGAGTCACCATTACACCGTAGTTACTGGTATTCAACTACTTATCAAACATTTTGTTTTTGTATGGAAATTATATATATTTATAACTTGTATTTGTTTTTTTAAATTTAAATACAATTTTTAATAAAGGTTTTTTATTGATATTATTATGCATAAGAAAGTATTAAAGAAAATTATTCAATAAATAAAACCTTAACATCTAGTATGAATTCAAAATTAAAATTTTAGTAAAGTTCACTAATGAATAACAGAAACAAGACAGATTTTAATCGATCAAGTGCCATGCGTTTCTCGTATGATGAACACAAATTATACTCGTATTATTAATTATTTAATCAGTACATACAATTTAATTTAAAAAATGATGATTAGTCACTACTTTTATAAAATTTCTGTTCGTAAACGTAATTTTAAACGACATTTTATAAAATAATAAATATCACAGCTCTAAATATTATCAATAAAACGTTAGTACACTATGCTTGTGCGACTAAATGCCTTAACATTAATGCGCATCTCTGTTGACTATACACAAAGGCTACATTGTCTATAGGTAATGTAGCTCTTTATTGTAGCATAATTGGTGCACGTTTGCGTATCATTTGTACAAACCACTCACAGAACTTTTAGTTAATAATTTTCTTTAGTCAAATGAAAATTATGTTTGGTTAGATACTATCCATAAAATTAATTTGAACCATAAATTAGGAATGATAATTTTTTTTATTCAAAAAACAAAAATAATATTTGTGTTTAAAGTTTGACAAAATTTATCGTGTTTTTGAACTGGTTTTATTATTTAAATTTATGTTGCAATAGCTATACAGTTATCGGATGATTGATATACCTGATTATTCATTCCCAATCCGTTAAGAATCATTGAATATAAATGTATATTTAAACGTACGATTTTTTTTCTACAAATATTGTTGTTTTAGAACATTTTTTAACGTGCCCAAAAATTAATTTATGAAATTAAGGAACCGCTTTTGGTGAATTTAATTTAAAAAATATAACAAATGATTTCTACAAATATTTTACCGGTTAATTCTGTACTTGTACAACAACAACAGCATAATGTACTATATTTGTACACGCATGAATATTTAATTACTATGTATATTGTACAATGATTTTCTTTTTATGTCGTATGTACAACGTCATGATAAAAACCAAATTTTCACGAGATATTCAAAACATTTTTACGATACAACAATTAACATAAAGCATTCATTTAATTCCTTTATTATTACTGTCGAAAGACATGAAAACAAATTGTTACTGTTGATTTAATGCCATAGTGGTATATAACTCGTAAAGTTGCATAATTTTAAGACGATGATGTAATTTATTATATACAAATATATATGTATAAAAACAAAACACGATTATATTTATTTTAATTTTATTCTAATTTTATTTATGTAATTATTTTAGCTTGATAATGCTAGTATTTAATTTTGTTACTACATGTGTATACAATACCACATTAACTTATAGACAATTGATTTTTTTACTTTTAAACTTATTCACTTTTAACATAATTATATTATTTTATTTTAATATATATATATATATAGTTGTAATTATAATATAATTTTATTGTTATACCATATACCTATTATAAAATTTAGACTTTAAGTTAGTTAAAAATATATGTTAGTTCATCATTATTTAATGAAAATTGAATTCATACAATTGAATTGTAATTTTTCCATTCTATTGGAAAGAATTAATAATGCATTGATGCATTTTGAAAAACAATAAGTTGTTTCAACATATAGAAGCATCAATAAATAAAACACAGTAACAATTATTCATTTTCTAGAAATTGTTCAACTATTGTTTAAAACTGAATATTTCTTTTTAACAAAAATAATACGTCATTAGGTGTATGGTTTATTTCGTTGTGAATACTTTTTTATTTCGGAAAATATAGTTGAGAAACTTAAACATATAATAATAGTAACTTGACAATTTTAAAACTTCCACGGTATTCTTTATTCTGATAAATAACATTTTTAAACATTAACAAAATGTAAATCTATGAATTCGTACTACACAGGTCTTTTAGTAGTATAGCGTTTTAAATCAAAATATTATTTATAAAATAGTGATTTGTAAAACATACACGTGTACTATAGTGTACGTGTAGTATATAGTACTATATTGAATTGAGCTTGGAAATTAAGTACGAGAATTTTATGCGCGTCAGTGAAATAACATCATATTAAAAAAAAAAAAACATAAGAATAATTAATTATAATATCTAATATTAAAGTTATAAAGAATAATTTATAACACAGTATATCATAAAAATGAGTTAAAGTAAATTCATATTTAATAAACTATATATTTTGATAAATGTCTTTAAATAATAAAAATTATGTATAAATTCACAATCAATATCTCGTATTAATGGTTTTGAGCGATATCTTTTAAGAAGCTTTCCATCAGGTAGCTAAAATCTAATTTTCTTACTGGAAATGTTAAATTTAAATCTAATATGTTATATAGAGGATATTTAATGAGTGAATAAAAAATGTGTATTACTGATGTGCAAATAAATGTAGGCATTTAAAAATATAGAGGCATTCATTTAAAAAAATAAGAACAAACCTGATCCAAATCGATTAATAAAACAATAAAATGTTTATCTTCGTCATTTATCGGACGCTCCATTATCCAATTGACGGGACACCCATTTTATTAGCCTACTTATAATATACTGTAATTTAATGTAATTACTTAGTAAATGGTTATATTGATTCTATACTTATTTAAAATTAAATAAACACTTTAACAGTTTACTTATATTTGTTTATTTATAATTTTAAATAGAATTTATGTTGTATGATTGTTTAAAAAAAAAGTTTTCAAAATTAGTTCGAAAAAAACTTCTATCACTAAAACTGGAATAAAAATTATAAATATGACGGTTGCATTACATATTATCACTTCAGTGCGAAAAACATATTTCCTTAAGTACCTACCTAACGAATTTTACTGAAATACAGTAGTTTGCAAACAATTGCTTATACATGTACATACCTGTAACTATAAAAGTAACCGTTGTGGTTCAGAATACAATAGCTTTTTTATTTTCGATAAGAAGAAAGGGAAAAAAATCAACAGAGTCGTACAGAATATTTTCTTTAAAAACTTTTAAAAGTGTGTATTTTGTTTTTTAAACAAGTTTTTTTCAATATAATACGTAAAATCACATTCTTCTACAATACAATTTTCCATTTTTGTATTAAAAAAAGCAATTATAAGTTTTTAAAAGTTTCAATTCCAATAAATAACATAAAAATAAATGACAATTTTATCATTTAAAAAAAAAAAATTATTACAAATACTATATTTGTTTTATCAGTATTGTAGGAGTCGTATAAGTAAGTAATAGATTAAGTTTACTTTCAATATAATATTTATTTTTCATCTTAATTCACTAAAATCAAACTTTTAATGATTAAAGTTCGGAAATAATGTTAATTAAACAATGTGATGTCATAAAAGGTAACAACAAATTTAACATGATTTATGTTAATAATTTTAAGTGAAAGACCATGTTACATCCCAATAGATAACTTTCAGATAAAATACACACTTTCGATGGATTACAGATGGTAACAAAAACTTGAACAAAAATTATTTTTACATTTAGAGTATATAGAAATTAATCCATTAAAATTTCAAAATAATACACCTGATCATATAATAATTCGTATTATTACCCGTAAAAATATCTAATAAAAAACTTGTCAATAATCATTCTAGAATAATGTTCACCATTACAGTACATGTACATGTATAAATCGTATTGGGATGGTTTCATTCAGAAATAAAAATTAATACGCAGCTACATGAGATTATTTTCATATATTTTAATTTAATAACATAATAGTACCTGTTGAGTAAATGTGCTCACTTGGTAAACTTATGAACAGCTAATTGACTTTTAAATTATGTCATAACCATAAATCATTTATAAACAATAATTGTGTTAAATAAAATTGTTCTCGAACAACAAAAGCTCAAAAAAATTGTCCCTTGTATTTTCTTCAATGTTTTTTCTACTTTTGAAAGTACTTGTAAAATGTGCACGTGCCCAAGGAAATATGTGCATAATGGAAATTATGGACGTGTAGAAAAATGCACGCATATAAGTGAGCATGGGTTATTATACGTTTTCTTTTGAAATGTTACTATATTTTTACGATTACAAATTAGACACCATTGAAAAATAATACTCATAAACACTGCATTTATTTATACATAATTTATACAGACCTTTTATACAAATTAAATTGTAAGACAATTCGAATTTGTGCTGTATGTTTGATATTCAAAAGTATTTTAAATATTTATATTTATTTATATTAAAATTATAAGAGTATGTGTGAGTGTGGCTTATGAGTTTTTTTCGTAATTAAAAATGAAAAGGAATACAATTATAATTTTGGATTAATTCTTTGCGCATTTTTAATTCTGTATAACTAAATAATTGAATTTTTTTATTATTGATACATATGAACATATTTATGGATATTTCTTAATCTTCATACCACATCACATATCATAATTTTTAAAAACAATATCTAAATGTTTTATTATTTATTTGATATCATGTGGTGATATATCTCAACTAAGTACTTGAATAAAATTCGAAATCCAAACTCAAACAGTAGATTAGTGGTTAAATAAATTTATCATTAATTTATTAATTTATAGACCTGCTATTTTTAGTATTACTTGGTGTCATGGTTGATTTATACAATTTTTGATTAGATGTTTTAATACAACATACAGTGTAAATTATTTTCATTTCTTATGCTACTTTGCTATGCTTATTTCTGATGTTAATAATCATTATCTTAAACTTAAATTTTTGGAAACGGTTTCTTAAATTATTCATCCTCACACCTATGATAACCCTCGCATCCTCATTCGTATTACATTAGTTCATTTTTAGCTTTCGTCAACAAACCTTTCCATCCACAATCTTGTTGAATATTTCAATATAATAAGGTACAATGTGTTTTCACTATGTAACAACTCATTATTGTTTTTATATAAATGTCCGCAATTGTCTACCTTAAGAATCGTATAATCATGGAATATTGTGTAAGTATAGTGATAAGTTTATCAATAAGCCATCGGAATAGCATTACACACTAGAATTGTGTTTACACTTTTCCATTTTCACGAAAATCTGTAAAATCTTGATTACGTTTTGTTTAAATGTAGTATAAAAAAACAGTGTTGAATTACACGCACAAGCATAAAAACTTCACCTCGTCATAAATATAAAGACTTGGAGCAATAAAAAATATATATAAACATTGTAGTTTTTAATGAAAAAAAAATACATATAAATACACTATCATAATATGTATATACGGCATTACTGAATGAAAGAAGTACTTGGGTATATGTATGAGTGTTATATACTTTCTAGTAAATATTATTTTTATTTTATTTGTATCAAATAAAACTAAACCAATAAAAGTTTTGATTGCCTAATTTAAATATGTGCCTATATTATTGCGTAACGTTTTTTTGCGTTCTAAGTAAACATAACACGGCAGCAAATAAATTACAAATGTTTTTATATAAGAAAGTAAATTTACAATCTCTATAACACAACATCACTGTATTTTTAAAACTTAAAATACATCTAGTATAAACATAACGTTTAACCGAAACCGTTTGTACAATCGTTAAAAAAATAAAAAGTAATAGAAATGGATTTAAGTGACTGTGACAGTGGGGCGTTTTGTATTTGTTTCTCTAATTGGTTATACCAAGTTGTAACTAGAAGGACAGGGTTCAAAACTCCCCACTTCCAAAATAAATTTGTGTATATATATTATTATATTTATATTTTCTTTGTTACCAAGGGATTTGTAAGTCAAATTTGTAAAACAGTAAGATTTTTTGTATTATATCACTTGATTATTTTTATAATAATATTTTTGAAAATAAAATAAAGTTAGGTTATTATAGTGATTTTATTATTACGATTTGAAAATTGAAGACAACTATACAATATCTAGAATTAATGATAACCTTGTTAAGTCAATCAAAAAATGTTGCATAATGAATAGTCATTAAATATATTTAGATATACAAGTTATTCATTTTTCTTATCGTGTAACTTTTTTTTAAATGTTGAACCTTAAAATAAAACAATAGTTTTTATTTCTAAATTACAATATCAACATAGTTTTTGTTATATTATACAATTATATTATTGGAACACTACAGATAATCAAAAGTGTTTCATAGAATCGAATACCTCACAATTCTGTCAAATTAAATTAAAATCTCGTCATTCATGGCTCACTGTATAAGTATAGACATGCGAAGTTTCAAGTCAGAAAGGGGGAGGCAACGAATATTATTACCGGCCTATTTTTTTCATAAAAACGACCTATACATGGCTATTTATTTTTCGATCAATATTATACTAGATACACGACACGTCACATACATTTGTAATGAATGTTAATAATAGACATATTATACTGTAAAAGTCTGAATTCACTGTCTTTTTTTGTTGTGTGTAAAAACTATAACTTATTTAAACATGAAAAAGCTTAGCTTGATTATTCAACAAATTTTAGATCACCAACTTCTTTTTTATTGACAATTATACGATGGTCCAAGTTGGACTGTTCAGCCCTTACAAATCTACTAAAATATTATTAGTGCTACAATTTAATTATTTATACTACGTGGTATATATTATTATACAACACTGTACACCATCGATATTTCAAAAGGTAAAAACAAAAAAAAAAAAAAAAATAGCGTTACGTTTCGAAACATATTATCATTTGAATAATTACAACAAATAACAGATAAACAAAAAATTAGTCATCGTAATCGTGATATTTGAACACTACGATAATTGACCTCGTCATAGCGGCGTTGTTGAATAAACCTTCTTATACATTTTCGACGATAAACAGATACGGCGTGCAAAATTCTTCTATACATATATTTATTATTATAATTCGATTATTAACCGTCTATAATTGTGCTGTCACGAAGGCCCATATATTTGAGACAGAAAACCACAGGGAAAATATTAAACTGCCACAATTCATGTCTTTGTATGGGTGATTATATCTTAGAATATTTGCTTTTCTAAAGAAAAGTCATTGTTACCACGATTGTTCCTAAATTATGGAACATTAGGATTTTAAACATTATTTGAATTTTTCGAGATTTGGATTGATCCGTGGCAATTTCTAAATGTATTTTTATTTCATGGTCAATACGATATTTGTATGTCCGCATGCAGCATTCACACATTTCAGTTATAATTGCTGCACATACGAGTAGCACAACGAAGTCCGTACAGAATGCCGGTACTACTTATGATATTGTATGACTTACATTCCGATATTAATTATTCATAAAATGCAGTCGAATTATATCATCTGTTATTTATCCTTTGTTGTCGGTCTATTTTTCCCAACGACATTTACTTTTGGTTTTCTTATACATGTTCGTCTTTTCTACTGCTATACATCGGTACATATAATATCCATCTTGAACAGCACCTGCATATATCAAATCTACCGTTTACGTATACATTTAAATACATATATCACGGGTTTCGCGCGGAATTATATCTGAGTGGTCGATCGATATAAGTGGTTTTATGTTTCGTTGACCGTTGTATTTAGACGTACGACTATACAAGCTTGGTCAAATGACCAGAAAAAAGAAAGAAAAAAAGAATGTCACGAAACAAATATACTACACACATACCAATTAAACTAAAATTACTCGTGTAGCGATGTTGATTGTTGCATAGTAGTTAATGGTAAAAGGAACATGTGCGTTAGCGGTTTTTTTTTTAAAAAAAGAGCTGTTTTGTGCTGACATGAAGGTATGGTGCGTTTGTAATAATTATTGTATCACCACCGTCGGTTTAAGTTCACGCACGCGTATGTGCGACTGCAATTATTATGTATATAACGCGATGTTTTTTGATTTTGTAAGTCCGGTTTACTTCTAGGAAATTTTTAGTGAGTTCTACATTAATTTTTTTTTGCGATCGTTTTATGGCATGCACTGTTCTGTACATTTGCGTAATCAAAACTAATTCAAGTATCTTTTGATTTATTGTCTTCGAAAACAGCATTTTTTTTTTTTCAAATAACATCTGAATACATTTTGAACATGAATTCCGGAGATTATTGTTTTTCTACAATTTTGATGTTTGCATAAATCTAATATTGAACAAATGATAAATTAATGTTATAACTATTCAAAGTTCAGACAGGAACAGTTCTATAAAGAGATTAGGATTATTGGGTATACACTTATTACTATGTATATACTTTCTATTTCGTATTACTACAGTCCAAAGTTTGTAGATTATAATATATAACAAATAAACCCCCAGCACACCCAGTTAACCACTGACTATGTCAATCCATAAGAACTTCTAATCTCTACAAGTTTAGCCAAATCGTGATATCCAAAAACACAACTCTCTAGCAATAATAAAACCGCTAATAATTTACGTATATACAGTATGGCAGCTGCCTCACTAACAAAAATTGAAAACTACAAACTTATCAAAATATATTTTTTAGAATACCCTCTAAAGCCCCGCAGGTCATGAGAAATAATCAACTAATAACTACATAACGATACGGGCCTACTATATTTATCAACATAAATATCAGAACAATTAAAATATATCTTAAAAAATTCCATAAAGCAGAAAGAGCACTACCCAATGAAATTGGCAAAAGATTCACAAAACGAACATTACGGTTGTCACAGGATGTTCTACTGGAAGCACAAGAAGACCACAAATACTCATAAACCTAACCAAAATGTATTTAAAATTGATTTTTAATTGTTTACAAACTATAAATTTACATTATGAAAATACTTGGTGTATTGAAGCAATTATACTAAATAACAAAATCACAACTCACAATCAATAATAATAAAACTGTCAATAATCTTTGATCATCTAAAAATCATAAACGTAAATCAGTCTTTGACGAACAAATATCTGTAAAAGTGAGAAATAATATCTGAGGTGAAATGTTTCCAGGAAAAAAAAAATATAAGTAATCATTTTCACTTTTATCGTAGATGCTTCTGTAGTTGAACAGTTCACAAAATCTATTTGTGCATTTGGGAGTGATTAGTTAGTAATTTAACAACCAGGTGGTGGTTGTAGCAGTGACTCTTTCACGGTGTCATGTAAGCTTATACTATTTCAAGTGCAATATAGAAAGTAGGCAACGCAGTATAAACAAAATAATTATAATAAGTACAGTGTGGTATGGCTATGTGGGAGTAAATGGGTGGACAGTAGTTTAGGGGTCGCTTTGACGTAGATGGTTAGAACCTACTTGCGCGCATTGAAAAAAAAAAAGTCTGTAAGAAGTTTATACTCATTGTTTATTATTGCACTTTTTTCTTTTTTTTTTTAACCGATTTCTTTTCCAATTACGTTTAAATCAAATAGTTTCGTCGGAATTCCAACCGTTTAACTGTTTAACTGCCGCACATGAATTACAATACGTATATAGTACGTATTTATGTTTGGCTGGACGCGGTAGGTTGTAAAATGTATAATAAAATATCACGCTATCAATATATCTGACTATTTTTATCCGTCCGTGGTGATGATGTACACAGTAGCATACAATTATTATTTATTTATTTTATAACATGCGTTTAAATGTACGGTTTACCGGTTATATCTCGTATTTTATCGATACTTAAAAAACTTGACCGCATACGCTCGAAATTATGTTTAATGTTAGCAATACTCGTTCTATCGATCGATTCGTATGTTTTAGAAAATATTATTTTTATAGACGAATCTAACACCGAATTACAGCACAACATTTTTGTACTTTAATAATTGTGGCATAATGTGTTAATTTGTATATACCGGAACGATTTTTATTTTTTTAGTTTTGATTCATAAACAACTATCATGGAATCTGCTGTTTAATTAAATGTTTTTAAGTCATATTGAAAGTTTAGATGAACGAAAAGACAAATAGTGAGCCAAAATGTTATAAGATTAAACCACTTAATTCCGCTTCTTAATATGTAAACGAATCTAATTTATTAAAAAATTATATTTTTTATTTCTAAAATTTAAATTAAATGAGTAAATAAAAGTTTCTTGTTAAAAAAATCAATATGTACTTATAATTTATTAATTATCTTGAGTGTAACAAGTTATTAATTGATAAACATAAACGTTTAATTTTTCAGTCATACAAAAACTATTGGACTTATTAACAGGTTATTAGTTGTACATGTATTTTTTTTTACATATAGCCATGGTATGATAAGTTTAAGTCTAATGGATAATTAAGATATTATTATTGAATAAAAATAAAAACCTAGAAAACAAAGACGGCATTTAATTGCAATTTAAAGAAACAAATGTTAATAATATAATCTATCGACAGCAGTGGCTCCGAAACTTAAGAGGAACGACCGTCCCCCTTTTTTTTCGGTAGGTACCCAAAAAAAACTATCTATGCTTCTATGGTAAAATAAGTGGAGGGTGAGTAGCAAGAAATAATTTCCCTCCGATCAATTTTATTTTATTTGACACCACTAATTGACAGTAATCTATGGAATTTGTTAACTAATAATTTAAACAACAATCGATTCACTAATTTACAATGTAATTCACAGTAAAGAAAAAAACACCCTTTTATAGTTAACGTTTTATCTACTTCATGTAGATTTAATGCGGTGTGTACTAGTTGCGGCCATCATCAAAAATTACGTACTAGTTGCAGTCAATCCTAAACAAGGTAACATATTAGTTGCGGTCATCCATAAAAAAGGTTACATACTGATTGCGGTCACTCAAATAATAATAACTAATGTCAAAATATAATATTATATGTATAATACTGTTTAATCATTATTAAATAACTTGTGTCAAAATATAGTATATATTATGTATAATAATAATAATTTTAAATTTTTAAATTGTATAGGTATAAATTTGAAAGAAATCGACTTTAGATATTCAAGCCGATTTATTTCGCCTTCTTCATAATATTGTATTGGTTGCGCTAAAATATGCTATTTAAATTTTATTAACACGACTGGTTTTTGTACAATTCATTTTCAAATAGTAATTCGTTTGAATTTCATTTAAAGCGTCAATAAATATAAAAATATTAGGGTGAGAGTGGTATAACATGCTGTTGAGTTTTGAATGAAAACTTTCGTATGCATTGGTTATTCGTGTCTTTCGTATGCATTGGTTATTCGTGTCTTTCGTATGCATTGGTTATTCGTGTTATGGAAGACGAACATTCAGCCCATAATGACGGTGGATATCTCGAATCTTCCCTTACATATACTTCTAAAATATAGTCTGTAAATGTTGTGAATTTAGAATTATTAGGTGGAAGAAGAATTGGAGTATAATAAAGCTATGACCGCAACTAAGATATTACCTAAATTGGCATGACCGCAACTGTTATATCTGTTTATCTCAAAAATCGTTATGACCGCAACTAGTATGCAGCCATTTAATATTTTCACTATAAATTTGTAATAATATATACAACTATAAGTCTATTTATACCGGTTAATTAATTTCAACAAATAAAAAACTGTCTGTACCCAGTTAAATAGATAAAGTTCAAAGTGAAGTGATATTAATTTTTAAAAATAAAATATATATCAATTATCATTTTACAACTAAGTTATTTTAGTGTACCTTATTACAGTGGTGATATATCGAGTTTCTTTTAGAAGTTTTTATTTAATTTATTATGAGTATATATATAAAGTAAAACCATAAATAAAAACAAAAAATTATAAAATACATTGGCATAACTTTAAAATATGCGATCGGAAAAACTGTAATATAATATGTACTACTATTGTAATAATATGCATAATTCGATTATATATTATGTCAAAAATAAACTGTAATTTTGTACACTCTTAATATTAAAAAAAAAAAATATTGAATAACAATGCTTTCGATACGCGCACATATAACACAATTCAAATAATAGTGGCCTAACCCAACAATAATTTATTAAAAAATTAAATAGATCAAACCCTTATCTGTCCAAGGTCCATCTCGTCATACGTCCCTATATAACAGGGATACATAACCTTCATTCAGTTTTTCTTGCTCATAGGTCGTCAGTGCGTACGTATCGAGTTCTTGGCCGTGTACGCGCGCACTGATCGCCGGGACCCAAGTAGAAGCTTTTTGCGATGAAACAAGTGCCATTGTTTTACTTTAATTTTTATGTCTTTTATATGTGTTAAAGAGTGACCATCATTAACTCTGAATACGATGTCTGTGCTACTTCCATTCTACCTCTATAATGGTCGTAAGTGAAAGGCTCATCGACGCAATCGACTCATTTATAACAAAACAAATATATAATACATTATTTAGCTTATAAGGCTATTCAGTTGCACTGGTCGACTCTCGAATCTTTGTTATTCTGAATTTCCTCCTCTAAACAATGAGGGAAGTAATATCCTAGTAAATCCAACTATATACATTTTTTTCTTGTTATTTTGAGGTTATTTCACTATATTTAGAAATATCATATTAAAAATAAATATGCTTAACAAAGCATTCTTTTCTTACCATACGATATTTCTAACTATAGTACACATGAAAAAACTATAACTTCATATTACTAGCACAATGCGGTTAATATTTAAAAAATTTAAATTGATGGCTTCCATTTCAACCCAAAATATGTAATACCATTACATCTCATTTAAAAACTAAATTATAAACTAATCTAATTTATAAAGTATTAATATCTTTTAAAAAATAAAAATATTGTTATGTTTGTATATTCAATTCAAACAAATTAAAATTAGATGAAATAGTACTTTTTAATTGATTCAAGTTTCACAGCCTCATAAATACAATAAATATAAAAGTTATCGTTTAAATAGCTTAAATCGTGAAAGGCTAATGATTATTTATAATAAGTTTACTTTACAACTTTTACGGCATCAGAATTAGTCCGGTTGGTTTCATTTTATGTGCCAGTTAATTATAAACGCAAATAATATATAAAAAATGTTTTATTTTCCACTATTAATTATAAATAAATATTGTACGTGTTTCTAGTAATAGATATTTTTTAAAAAAAAGTATATATCCAAAAAAATACTATAAATAACAATTAAATAATAATCACACTTAAAAACGTGTACTCGATAACTTTATCTGCCTATATGTTTTCTATAAGTAATCAAATACGTATTATCTTTATAGTGATCTTATTAAATGTAAACCAATGATCCCGAACGGAACACTATCATGTATTTCGTGGATTAGTGAATTATCAATCACGTTGGTTATTCACACTCACAAACGCACACATCGATTGCGTGCAAAGATTTGAAGCATAATATTATACGCACATGTCATACTCTCGGATGAAATATGATGGGCAGAACCCTATTCCGCCAAAACTGTACCTTTTTACTAGATTTAAAAATTAACATTACGCATTATTATGCATAAATAAATCATACACACCCATAGTTGTTGGAAGATAATAGTTGTTAAAAATGATTATAAGACGCATGTACAAATTCAATTTTTATAACTTCATAATTTATAACTGGTCGTAGAGAAAATTTGCCATAGTCCCCGTGAAATCATGGGAATTTCATAGTTATCTCGGATTGAATCATGGCGAACGATTGTATTCTCTGCTGCAGGCGAGGAAGACGCTAAAGTTGTATACGGAAAGTATACGGGCGTAATCATATTTTATTGCACCGATTCGTAGGGGACCTGGATTCTCGACAAGCGCACCAGAAGTGATTTAAACGAAAAAGTCATAATATTATACTTCTGCAGCAGTCGATCCAATTCAGCCTGTCCACCGTTACGCCATATTTCGCACTTCAATGGAATATTAAATTATTAAAATGTGATTTTAGTTTCCAGTGAAAAATCTTAGTGTTGTATTCTCAAAATGTTTTGATTTCTAATACTTCGTTTAATGTCGTTATAGGCATTTATCGTATTTTATTATTATTATTAATATTATGATGATTGGTTTACAATAATACTGTTTTTATTAAGCCAAGTGTGTTTATTAAATTAACGAAAGTATTCATTTTCTTCTAGTGAATTTTTACATTAAGAAAAATTTTTTCGTTGTATATGTTTTTAAGCAATCCATTTACATATTTAATGGTTTTGACGCTTTCGATTTATAAAAGTTGTTTAAAACGACTTAAAATTTACATTTGTCGACGAATATCCAACAAAACAGAAAATTAAGGGTTAAAAAAAATCGATGATTAGAATAAAAATCAATCCACGTTTCTCTGTATTATTGTATTTTTCTATCTATCTTGTTTTTTAAGTTGGCTTCCATTAAAATGGTGCCCTATTCCCTAGTTGTCTAAAATATTTTTATGTTTCTGAAAAACCCATAATTCTAAATATATTAGTTATGGTGATTTTCTCGCAGTATATTTGTTTAAAAAATCCTCGCGTTCTTTCGAAAGTAGTGGTATATAATTTTAAAATAAATCATATCAAATACATTTTTACTAAGACTAGATCCATTTCTGATATTACTTTTTTATACTATCTAAATCTTCTCATTTCATATATCAATGATATAGTATATTGCAAAGCCTCACATATTTAAAATTATGTTAAACCGCGTTTCGGATTTCAATAGTTGTAGGTTAACTAGGCCCCAAGTAATGAAAATGAGTAGGGTGTACTGGTTTCTTATATAATTTTTCTTATTGTTAAGTATAAATATAAATTTACATCCATACTTTATAATCGCGCTACTCATGAAACATCACAGAAATGTTTATAGTTTATATTTTTTCAAAAATCCGTAAAATTTATTGAGTTCTTTAGGAAGAATTAGAGAATTTTTCAGAAAATGAATGTTCAAATTGTCCATAAGTTAGTATAAAATTAACGTTTGTTCCGCTAATTTAATGAAAAAACTCGGAGCCACTAAGTCTCAATCTAATTAAATCATTAAAAATGTATCGATTTTTCTTATTCTCTGTAATATAGAACAATAAGAGAACAGTCTCTTACATTATTATTCTTTTTTTTAACTTAAACAAATAATAGGACGCTAAATTTTATATTTTGTAAATTTTTGATTTGAATGTAAAACAAAAAATTAGGTTCTGTGTAATACACGTGTTTTTGACATCACTCATATAGATACTTTTAAATACTACAAGTTTCTACTTTTTTTATCACAATATTTAGTACACAATTAGCAGATATATTTAATAATAGTTATAATATGACATAGTGCTAGTATTCTAACTGCATTCATTTTTTCTCAAACAACTGTTAGTGGTTAATCAAAATATTTTTCCTCAAATAATAGATTTCCCTTACACAATTTAAAAAAAAGTATTGTAACATATTGGTTTTCGAGTACTATTTAAATTTTTCATTATGTTAACCTTATAGCTTGTATCTCTAAAAAAAATATTTCTAGTATCTCAATATATATATATATATATATATATATTAATTGATTTTTTTAAGTTTTATTTATTTTAATTTTAATATTTCAAAAACTATAATAATTTCTTATAAGTACTTGAATACTTGAATAGCTAAGTGCAATTATTTTTAGAAAACTATAGCCAAAATCATTGTCCTAATTTCTAAGTTTAATTAAAAACATAATGCCTAATTAATAACTAGAAAAAAATAGAAATAATCGTTTAACTTAGATATTGCTTTATCTATTATCGCACATTATTTATATTATTTTATATTTTTGTTTTATCGTGTTATGGATATTGATTATATAATATAACTTAAATTGAAAATAAAATTTAATTTTGGTTTCTTGAATTATGGTATCATAATATTTTATGATACACATAATGAGTTATGAAATATTGGACTTAAATAAAAAAGATTTAGAGCAAAAATACATATGGGACATCCCATAGGAATTTTATAGTTTAAAATAGTTGAATCATAGACCAAATATGCATTGCACTCGTAATTTTGAAATTTACGAAATTTTTTCTTGATTCTTTATTGGTACAGTATACTTAAGTTGTATAAGTTGGCATATTCATAACTAGGGCCCGGATTTAAATGCATTTAAAAATATAAAAATATGCTCTGAAAAATAGCCAAAAATGTTCTTAAAAAATGCATTTTACAACAAAAATGTACTTAAAAATGCCATATTGTATAAATATTTATTTTTTTACACGATTTGTAAATTTTAAATTAGATGTAATTTTTATTTATTATTTTATTAAAAAAAACTGAAAATTTGCAAAATTGACTTGATACTGACAAGCAAATGTTAAGACCGCGATGTAATACGAACAGACTTATTTGAACGCGATTTTTGACCGAATACGGCTGACACTCAACAGTCAATAATAAATTATGATAAAAACTGAATCAAAATAAAGATTGACAATTAATATGGAAAACCCATTAAAGCTACTTAAATATCAAGAAAATAATTTATCTTTAGATAATATTTTTGAATAGGCTAAATTTGTATAATTTATTAAACAAATATGCATTAAAAACGAAAAAAATGACCAAAAATACTAAAATATGTTCTAAAAATGAAAAAATATTGAAATATGCAAAAAAAGCAAAAAATGCAAAATAAAAATTTCACCTTTGAAGTCTCTGTTATATGAATCAAATTATAAACTTGGAAAGCATTGTCTAAGATTAACCAAAAAACGATGCATTTTGAATTGAAATCCGGGCCCTATTCATAACATAATTAGTTCAAAATATCAGCCAAAAGTGGTAAAATATTATGTAAAAATCAAAGAAAAATTAACGTTTAATTAACAAACATTTTCACATTGCCACTGAATGTTAGAATTGAAAGAAAAATTAATTTGGATTCATTGGATTCATGTGTTCGAAAAGCAATTCTTATATTTAACTATATCTAATACTATACCTATATATATATATTTATATAAGACTATACCACAATCCATTATAGGATACTATATTAATTCTTGTGACATCGAATAATTTGTAATTATTTCGAAAATCTAATAATTATAAATTTAGATGTATTTACCACGTTGTTTTCTTTGCTCTTTTTTCTTCGACCATATTGAATCGATAATATCCATACCTAACAAATGTAATTTTTGCTCATTGACTGTCTAAATTTATACTTTATATTCATCCAAATACCAGGTAAATATTAAGCGACTAAATTGTTTTTAATAAGTTATGACAATTATTTTTAGTATTTTAGAATATGCTAGTTTGGGTGAATTGGGTGAACTAAAATTATATATTTATTTCTAGCGCTTCAAAATATCATATGCGATGAATTTTTATGGTTAATTTACATATCTGCACCAATCAGGGAAATATTTTAAATTTATGACACATTAAAAAAATTATGCTGATTTCGTATATAAGGTTTGCTTGGACTTAGTTTGATTAATGATTAGTCATAATTCCGACACGATGGGATTTTTGTTCGTATAAATTTCTGTATCTGTTGATATATGTGTAGGCATTCCATCGTCTCAGTCAGACTATTGACTGTGTTAAATACAATGCATTATTACCGTATTAAATGATCGATTCGCTGGGTTCTAAATTAATTAAAGTGCTGTGAACTCACAAAACGGTTAAACTGATAATTTATCGTTTTACCCAACATTGGATTCATATTCTATCGCTTAACCCATATAATGAATAATTCACATGCAAATTGTCGACAAATTCATTCTGTAAATCATTACGCAATCATCTCAATTATGTTATAAATAATAAGCATAATTTTTTTGCACAGTTAAATATTAGTATTAAAGTATCTTACATTATACATATTACGGATTATTGTCGAAAACACTAAATAAATACTTTTTTCTGCTTCGTTTTCTAGACCGCAAATTAAATGGTCCGTTTCCATTGTTTTAAAAGTTCGTTGTATTTTATGTGGCCGTTCAAGAAAATATCGTTAGCCGCACTGGTTTTAATGGGCGATATGCCTACCTAAATGTTCTAATGTAATGCCACTTTAATACGTAGTTTGCACGACATAATAAATCGCAAAAAGTTTGGAGTACAGACATTAATATAAAACTACAACCATAGAGACACACTTTTGCTAATGCATTATACATTTTGTCTAAAATGATGTGAAACTCTACAATAGACCTTGGGTGTACATTTAATGCCAATACAGAAATAATATAATGCACGTAACACAGAAGTAATTTAACGATGGATACTGTTATAGTTTAACACGTACTAAACACCGTAATTGATATACAAACGCTATAATTGCCACTGCGACGTTGTTATTCGATTGACATTTATGTTCAATCAAGTTTCAATAATGTTTTGTGTTTAAACCACACGGGTTGTGTATACGATCACAGACTCAAAATAACTGTACACAATGTACATACATAATATATTCATGATTCAAATACCATTCACTCACTTACCGCTTACAGTACAGTGAAAACTACCACACCGATGTATTTGACATTTTAGGGGAGTGCACTTATTTCTATGTGCACTAAGAAAGGATTTTGAAAAATCGTATTTTTAATAGTTTAAATCCATTTTTACTTATATATTTTTTTTCACTTTTTGATTATCTAGGATTTGTTCTATTTTGTTCTATATGTTGATGTAAATGATTACCGACCGAGAAAAATGTAAATGAATATTGCACAAATGTGCTGATTGTGGCCTCTTTCTATTCCATTTTTTTTTTTTTATATTGGAATAGTAACTCCTTTAATTTAAAATAGTAAAATATCTTTTGGATGAGGCCAGGTAATTTAACTAGTATATATGCCTACATAATTGTATAAAAATCGTTAAATATTAAAATATATCTACACGGTTAATAGTTATGCGTATTATAGACATAATAAAAGATTCAATCGTAAAGAGCCCAAAAGAATATAATTTTCGCTAAATAGCTCCTGCTATGTTTAAATTAATAACTATTAAGGTTTTCAAAATGTTTAGTACATAAAATACCACTGTAAATAATTTATTTAGAATTTCGTTGATTTACTCAAGTTGTTACGAATTTTCCTCTTGTACCTATACTTTGAGGTAGTAATAAGAACTTAAAATTATATGAGAATATAAGATAAGAGATCATGGTTACTTTATATTTAATTAATAGAAAAATGAAACATAAAACTGTCTTATAATATCATGTAATAAACACGCATAATTGTATTTATTTAATTTATAATTGCTATCACAATTAGTAAAAAAAAATTCAAATTTGTTACCTAGTTATATTATATTCGTATATAGATCTATATAGTTGTTAGTATCATCTTAATTTTTTTTTTCTGGTATGTTCGTGTTTATTCATAATATTTAATCGTAGTTATTAATATTCAATAAACACAACACGTCATATTAAACATAAAATTTATTTTGTTTAAAATATTCGTTTTTTCATTTGCGATCCACTTGTAATGTAATTACGACCCACGCAGTTCGATTGGAGAACCTCTGATCTATATTAGGTTTTAGCTGTGTACGAGTAAACACGTTGCGGTGGCAATCGTTAATCATGCATGGCTATTGCTTCGAGTTCATGTAGTATTTATACGCGGAAAGCGGATTAGCCACGATTTATGCGAGCAATCAACACGTTCGCGTCGAATTTTCGGTCAACCATAAATTTTATTATCCTAAGATTACTCGGCCATGGTGGTGATCGGCGTGGAAGGGCGCGCCATGGGCATATGGTCACTCGGCTGGCTGCGTTTATTTCTCACGCTTTCCTCGAATCTCTTCGAAAAAAAAATAAAGTAATTGTAGTTACACAAAATTTTAATGCGAGTACCAATATTTAAATTTTTGAAATCAAATCAGAAAACCTATCAAGATTATGAATATGTAATCACTGGTATACAGTCGAAATCCCGCGATAGTGAAAATCAGCTGATGGTTTCCGATCACAGAATGCTGAAATAATATTAAAAATGTCAATAGTTTAATTATCAACGCGATGTTGATTATATACTTACAATAATTTAATATTATTTGAAAATACATTATTAACCGAATATATGTGAGTTTTGTCTAATCGAAACCATAAAAGCAATTAGACCGTTGTTTTATGGGATGCAAAAACTGTTAATTGCTCGTCAATCGTCAGGGGTTTCGCCATCACTACTAACCTCCCCTTTGCACTGTAATTTTATAATAACTCCTCCGCAGGGGAAAGAGGGATATAAATGAATCGAGAGCACACGTACACTAGTCTGCTGTACATTCCCCTCGTTGTGCCGATGATCGAAACGCTGATTTGTAGACGAGCTTTCGTACTGAACACATTTTACATGTTTAATTTAAATCGTAAAAATGCGTTTTCTGCTTTTCACGTGATACCAATCTACTACATAAATACAATACTAGGAATGAAAAAAATTTTTGAGCGAATAAAATATTTAATGCAATATCTATAATATTTGAACCTAGAGACTTGAGATCAGAACAAGCGTTTATCAAGTATTTTTCTAGGTAATATTAGAATAAACCATGTCCGTAAGGTATAGTACAGTCAATTTTCTCTGATCCGAAACCTACTTTGATGACATTACCTATGTGACGGATCATATTTTTAATTACATTTTCAAGACTGTTGAGTGTGGGTTATTAAAAATAAACACGTTGTCACATATCGACATCCAGCGACTTGGTTTCCGGGCCGAGTAAAATCCTATTGCAATCTCAGGAAACACGCATTAAGGTTAGACGGGTTGTATTTTACGCATACAAATATGTTACACATAATGTATATACATAAATGTTTATGTGAAATATACATATATACTCAAAATATGTTATTTGCTCTCGCATATGATATTACGTACATAAATTGTAACGACCACGAAATGTGGCTGGTTTAACTATCTGTACAGGTGACCGGGTAAACGTTTTGGAAATGGTATCGAACTCTACGAGCTACCGTAGGACCCATCGCCGTAAGTAATATCTTCGTGGTTTTCACAAACGTCCTAACCTTAACTTACACTACGGTTGTCCGAGAATTTGATACGTGCGACCCCATTTAATTGGATTGCATTAATCAGTAACAAGGTAATATAGAAAAAAATAATGATATAAAATATTTACACGCGTTGAATATTCCAGGGACACCAGAAGGGAAAAGTAGCAGATCTGTAAGTGAATATTTTTATTTTTATATTTGTATTTAAAACCGGAAAATTTTTATCGAGGTCTATGATTTAAAAGCTCAACAAAATGTATCAGACTAATAGATTATATCTGGTTGCAGAGTAATGATAATAATTGCATGAAAACATTGATTATGTTTATTACTTTGGATACCTGAGATTTGATAACTTTGCATTTTTCTTGGTTAGAATTATTTACGAATTCTATTATGCTTATGACAATAATAATATTAGTCCACATGGTTAGATACTATTATTAAGTTTATATAAATATATATATAAAAAAAATGTAAAACCTTAATCATTGATTATATTTTTCAAAAAAATCGAAGTATAATGGTAAAAATCATCTCGACGTTGAAACATTTTAATATCAAACATATAATATATAATAATATACTGTTTAAATTATTTTCATCCCAATTAATTAAGATGAGTTTATAATTAAAATGTCTCGAATTTGTTTAAAATTTTAAACTTATTTTTTTAACTAAAATTAATATGATGCTAGATTTGAAATTAACATCATAACCCGTACATTATATAGCTACTCAGCTCTTATATGTATTATACTTTACACCAGTGTTTTTTCAAAAATGGTCTGAGCGCAATATCGAAAACCTTGTTTTTATAAAATATAGCCGGTGTGCGGGTACAGAGATTATTACATCTTCGTGTAAACTACACATTTCTTTTTTAACGAATAAGCGTGATCAATATTAGCGCCCACTCTTTCGCGTAAATGTTGACCAACAGTTGTTTTTCAATTTGCTCGTTTTTTCCCCTCGTTTTTTTTTTTATTTAAAAGGTTGTTTTATATATTCTTTTTAACAATGTTCGAATTATTATATCATAAAAAAGTATTTTCTCTTAAAGCTGCAGATAATCGGCCATAAGACTCACCTGGTCATTCATTCAATTTTTTTTATCTTTCTATCTCTCTTTCTCTTTCTCTCATTGTCGGTAGCTTTTCTATTACGAAACTCTTAGTGCTTTCATATCTATTTTTACCTTATTATTCTGTCTTTCTAGATCTTAGTTTCTTTCTTCTTGCATTCATATGAGTCTACTTTGGTTTCGTGTCTCATTGTGTATCGGTGTGGATCGAATATAAATATTTGGAGTGCTTAAGTCACATAAAATTTTAATTATTAGCACTAAATTGCTATTTAAATTTCAGTGTCATATTTACTAAGATTAAAAATAAAATTAATAAAATATTGTCAGAAGACAATTTTCATTAATCTATCTTAACATTTTTCGTTGGTTTTTTCTCTTTCAAAATATTATTAAATTTGTATTTTGTATTATATAATACGTCAATGTTTAAAATTATGTATTAAATATGTATATAAAATTATTGTATTGTAAAATGTTGCGAAATTAAATGAAAGTAAATAGTTTTATGATACCGGATATAGCATTGTATTTAAAAATATCAATTGCAAAATTAACGTCTCGTTAGAATTGAGCACATTTTATTTTGAACGCATGAAAAATTAACACGATGAAAGGTTTTATTTTAAATCAATAAAACCGATATCAAAATAATTAGTAACGTTTTAAGTATTAATCAATAAGGTCAATATTTGTTAGACAGTGGATTGCTGTAACATTTTTTCGTGGGTTGTAAGAAAAAACAAAAAAATTCTCTGGAATAATATGGCGACTTACATAGGTACATTTTAAGTACAGATATTTTAACAAAATAATTTATAACATTATACATACGTAATATACAACCGGTAGCACATTTGTCATAATATTTTGAGAATTGTGTCGTATAATCGTACATCAATCATAAGAGGAGTATTTAAAATGTATACGAGTAGAGAGCCATACAAATTCCCTTTTAAATGCAATACGTTTAAAGGATAAAATAATTTCGGTATTTAATACGTCTGTTGTTGAAACATGAAATCATATTTGAAAATTTATAATTAGTTATAGAAATAATTAGAAATTTGTTGTTGTTTATACATTCGACTTCGAAAATCATAACTTATCATTGTATGGATTAAGGAAATATAACTATACTATACTATATTATAGTATACTTAGTAATAGCTATAATACATATAACATTCTTGGTGACTTTTAGTTTGTGTAGAAAACACCTATATTATGCATAGATGTTTGTCACTTTTTATTCAATTGTATCATCAAATGTATGACTAACTCAAACGCAATAATTGGTTTTTAATATCATTATTTATTAAGTATTCTTGAATCAATCATTATTCGTTGTATTTAAAAAATAAATATATCTTGTTATTTAATTTCGAATATAATAAGTTTTAAAACTAGCATAATATGAATTTCATCTAGTGAATTGAAAAAAATGTTATGTATAAATAATTATTTGACATGGGTGTAGTTCTATGTAAAGCTTGGAAAGTCTATAAAATTATTATGTATAATGCCGAAACGTTGAAACTGATCAACATGAATAAACTGGATTTTGAAGTTAATTTAGAACTCTTGCGTAAAAGTTTGATGAAAGGATACACAAAAAAACATTATTAATGTTAACCACCAGGTGCGTGCCTTTTAACGAGTCAGTTTGATAAGTATTTTTAATGGATTTCGCGGGGGATTCGTTAGTAGAATGTATAATTTTTCTTTGAGACAAGGCAATAAAAAAAGATATACTTTACAGAAAAGAATAGACTTGAGTGTTTAAAGTAAAAAAACAATTATGCATTACAACAAAACAGAAAAATAAAAGAAACATTATGTACACACATCTAAACTATAAACTATTAACGTATTCTTTTTTATATATGTTACGTATAAAGTTACATATAAAAAACTCGTTTATAAATAAAAACATGTAAACATTTATTGAAAAGATTTTTCAATTGCAATAATGGATTAATGGACATTAGGTACTTGAAAAATAATTCACTAAGAAAAAAGTCACTCACAGTATAGATAAATATTTGTAAAGATAAAAATATTTATTTTTAAATTATTAAAAAAATATATATTTTTTTATTCATGGATTACTTATTTAATGCATATTATTTTAACACGTTTCTTATAATCTAACGATGAAAAAAAACGTTTTTGTGAGAGTTTTTTGGTTTACAATATCAATTATGATTTCCATCATATTATAAGTAGTTGTAAATATATAAATATATATATATATATATATATATATGATACAATTGCTGATCATATTAATAAAAAATTAAATAAAAATTGTTTCTTTCAAATATTATTCATAGGATATTTTGTTAAGAATAGACCTATTCAACTAATATTATAATATTATAAAAAAGTATTGCAAATGAGCTACGTATTTTTACTAATTTTTATTAGTCGGACAACAAGTTATTATTCCAAGGTATTTTGTTTCTAAAACCCTATGTAAAATAACAAAATTAAATCTTATAGACAATTTGTTGATGCATACGAAAAAAAAATTAACTAAAACAATTAATAATTTTATGATATTACAATGTTCATCCTTTTGTACATACATATATTGTTTCGTTCACTGCTTAATTTTTTTTTCCAGTATACGAGTACATTGGTGTGCTAGAATAAAATTGTATTTTGTCTTGTACATTGCACATTGTTCTAGGTAAATACAAGTGTTTAATATTTTTCGATGCCAAAAAAGGAAGGGGTGTTAATGGTTTTCAACCACCCCTCCCAAATATTTCTCTTAATTTATATAATATACACTAATTTTATGACATATGTATTATGTTTTATCATACCATCATTAAACAATATTTAATGTTTAAAATTACTAAATATAGACATATTTTATATTTTGTCCTTTGTTTAATTGACTTTTTCAAATAAAAAGTTGGTACATTTTAAGGAGAGAATTAATAATTACAACCCCTCACCCCCCCAAAAAAAAAAAAAAACTGTCTGACTACGTCATTAACTATGGCTAAACTAAAAGTAGATTATTAATAGATAAAACAATAAAAAACAAATATTAATTTATGAAAATATATGTTTTACATTGTAATCAAAATAATTGATTTGTTAAATCGTAATTAAATTACGATTAATTACATAATTATTCTTAATTATTCTTTTGAAACCTTGGAAAAACAAATATCTTAATTTTATTTATAATTAAAATGAAAGAACTCTTAAGTGCATCCATTGTACCACAGAGTTCTGTGGACACATATATGCATCTATTGCATTAAAATATATTTTATTGATTTTAACAATGTTTTATTTTTAATAATTATAATAAATTAATTACTAAATTATTATTTTAATCACTTGATTTTAACAATGACGTAAACATTTGTTACGTACATTTAAAATTATAATCAACATTTTGGAATATTTTGGTGAAGTTAACATTTTTTACATTTATTATAACAGAATAGTAAACACAAATAAAATATTATAAGCTAAATATTTTGTTTAAGCATTTATATTATATATATTATTCTATTTTGATTTTATAATAAATGACCAAAAACATAATATATTTATTACATTAAAATATATATTTATCATATATATTTATATGATTTTTAATAAAACTTAATCAACGTTAACTCAACAAAATCAAAGAAAACATGAGTGATTTTATTTTATGAATATATAATATATTTATTACTTTATAAATTTACACATAACTTAAACTATATAATTCCTGTCGTTTTTGATTTGAATATTTAACTGTAAGTTTTATTTCAATTAACACATTGTTAGGTAAATAATAATTTTGGGCTTTAATGAGTTTAATTATTAATACATGAGTTGACATGTAGATATGTTTTTTATTTTATTTTTAAAATACCTAATACATAACGGTAATTAATGTTTGGAGGTAATTCAACAGTCACGAAATAATATCATAATTTTATGCTGTTATAACAAGGTAGTTAACTAGCGTGTTAAAATCGACCACGGTCATTACCTATATATCATTTTATATATTATATAGAGTATAAAATTTTATGGAACATTGGGACAAACATGTTATAAATATATACATATATATATACGTACAGTTTTACGATCTCTAATAGTAAATATTTTCAAATTAAAATGGTGAAGATTAGATATCAGGATCGCAAGAAAATTTATGAGTTGTCCTCCTCTCACTTTTTTCTTTTTTTTTTTGCTTTCACTACAGATTTTTTGAGTTTGAAATCAATACTACATGTTCTAAAAGAGACGCTGAAAAAGACATGGAGATTTTATGTATTTTTATGATAGTCAGTCGTATTTTTAAAATTTGTTTTTCTTCTTTTCAAGTAAAAAATCAGAAACGTACGTTTGTATTCTTCACTTTTATATGAAAAACAGAGAATTATTCATAAATATTATAATATCAAGTATTACTATTTGTTTACAACTTAACAAAAACCTTGATTTTTTAATTTATTGATTTATAAATAACCTTAATAATTAAGGTATTAATAATTAATAATTTATAATATAATAGGGAACGATCGTGTATGAGTAACTGTATAACTGTATAATGTATATTCGCGATTCATTCTACTCTTCTTAGAGTTTATTGGGCGCAATGGAGAACAGCTATAACATTCATTTTAACACATTAAAAACTCAGTCAATGAATTTGGAATCCTTGAAATGTATTTGAAATCATTTCGCCACCATAATTAACTAAGTTCTACTGTGAGTTTATTGAGTTGTTAATTGAATTAGACGATAATATCTCTTGATATTGTAGTTAACTGAAAGGGTTTAAACTATATACACGGGCAATTAACCACTAGTATTAATATGAAATATAAGTAATATAATAAATTATATACTAAAAGGGGACATATGCTGTATAATAAATTATTTTATTAAATACCATTCGTGGACACCATAAATATACAAGACATAATTATAATATATATTTTGACACTGATCAAATATTTTCTGAGATCATATATGCATAGGATATGGTAGCAGCCAATTGTACAAAGACCCACAATCACCCTATTACGCCACGACCATTATCCAACGATTTCCAACTCCTATTCGGTGTCTTCGCTTTTACAGCACCGTCAGATTAGACCCCTTTCATCCTTTAGTAGTAAATCACCCATAACTACCAGTAAATATACTATTTCCCATCAGTATAATTTCTTTTACGTTTATTTTACTTCAAACCACATTGGTTATATTCGTTTTTACATCATTATACCTTTATATATAAAAGCCAAATACCACTCACTAACAGATCGCTATTTCTCGAAAACTACTAAATGTACGAACTTGAAATTTGATATAGTAGTTCCTCTTATAATCTAAACGTAAAATGAGAATTTTTTAAAAAATGTGGCGTTTAAGTGGATCAATTAATAATCAGTGTTAGGAATAGATAACTAATAATTTCATCTAGATAAAGATAAAATAAGTACATTTTTATCTAGATAAATATGAGATAATTTCATGTTTAATTTTGAAAATATTCAGGATACTACAGCCTACAGATATTAGGTAAAAAATTCATAATTAAAAACATTTTAAAATAAATATCATTTTTTCAACTCATTTCAAATATTAATAAACATAAAATATAAAACAATTTTTTTTTTTAAATAAACTTCATACGAAGATGCCAAATTATTCTCTAACTTAATAATAAAAAAATCTTAGATTTGAAAAATAAAATAACAATACATTTCTGTCTTTTTTTTTAACAAATTTCAAACATTTTGAAAATAAACATATAATATAAAGAGTTATTTTTTTTAAAATAAACTTCATAAGAAGATTGTCATTTTGCCAGTTATTATCTGTGTAATAGGTATATAGATGTACAGAAAAATGTAAAAATTAAAATATAAAAACATTTTAAATTTTCAAATTTTATTTTTATTCTATTTAAATAAATTATCTAGATTGGTACTCATAGATAACAAGATTTGTATCTAGATGAAGATAAAGATAACTGAGTATAAATTTATCTAGATAAGATAAAATATAAATAATTTTTATCTAGATAACTTATCTAGATACATTTATCTAGATATTTCCCAACACTGTTAATAATAAGTACTAATTTTTACTGCCAATAGGTGTTGCGTGGTACGCGGGTTTCCAGCTACCCGCGATCCGTTATGTTTATCTGTCAATTGTGTATTTGATGTCGGCTTGTAGATACATATTTTATCGAAAAGTTTTTTAATAAAAATTATCCCGAGAATTTTAGTTAATTTTGGTACGCGTACACCAAAACTATGTAAACAATGTACTCGTATAAGCAACTATCTTATAAACGTATTTACCTGTCAAGGGCTGTCATGCCATGACAATTAACAAAGCGCAAGGGCAGTCTTTGAAAATGACAGGAGTGGATTTAAGGAATGTTTCCTCCATGGTCAATTATATGTTGCCTGTTCAAGTGTAAGCTTTTTTGATAATCTGGTAATACTGCTACCTGAAAGAAAAACCATGTATAATGTGTATAAAGAGGTAATATAATAAGCAAAAAAGACTGGCTAAGCTAAAACTTTTTTGTACTCAAAAATGTTACCCATGACATTTTAAAATAATACTATAAATATGATAAAAACAAAAAATTAAATTAAATAAATAAACACGAGTGAAACCGGATAATTTAGCTATTATATGTACTTACATTTATAAAATAAGTAAAATCTTCCCGATTGAGTTACAGCACTGCTGCAAAACTGGACATTTATGCTTTTAATTCAAGCATTATAGCGATTTATACTGATTGCGCTACTCCATTTACTGTTGAAAACTTTCGAGTTCGACATTGAATTTAGCATTAGTCTTCACTTATGTCGAGCTGGCATCTGGTAAGCATGACTCGTATTAGCATAAACCTCCCTGCACTTATCATACTTAATTTTATAATCGCATTCCATTACGTAGTGTTACATTTATAAAACACTTCCGTTCTACGCGTTTATAATAAAAAATAATTATTCTAAGAATTACCTGTGTTTGTTAATTCAAAAACTAAGCTATTCAAAATATTTGGGACTGCGAGTTTTTGCAAAAAAAGAGTTGTACATTTTAAAAAATAAGTCTTTATACTAATTTTTACAAATTAATTCGTTAATGTTTTTATAACATAGTTTAGTATATACATAATATACATAATATATATTTAAGCAACGAATTTAGGTGAAACTCGATTTACATTTCGGTTCGTCAATAAACTCTCGTAAATAGATACGAAATTCGTTCGTGTGTTTGTTGACTAACGAAAAGTTTGTTGCACTATTGCGTGGTAATTCACTGATGTTGAACGTATACGTGTAGTGCAGGCAAAATAAACTGTAGCTACTTATGGTCATTGAAAACTACTGAAAGTCACCGTGCTCTTTCTGTGTGGTCTCCTAATAATAGTACTGACAGACGCGGGAAACCGAACTGAGATAGGACATCCCGGTACATCGGAAACACCACTCTTAACCACACCGGAACTGCTCTTCCGTATTTCAATGTATATCATCTTTTCTCTCTCTCTCTCACACACACACACACACACACACACACATGTGCGCGCATACTATACAAATATATTATATGAACATACCATTTAAACGCAACTCTAGGTGTCGTCAGCGACTATCATTGCGTCTTGTGTTTTCGTATCTATTTTTCCCAACACGGAAACGTAATGTCAGTCTTTCTCTACCATATCACTTTATCACTTTTTGTTCACCACCCATTTCCCCGATCTACAAGTGTACATAAATATTATAGCTAAGTACACTGGCCGCACCATATACATTGATTATTTTTACGTTCTATGGTTTTATTTTTTTTTTATATTCTTGTGTGCAGGAGCGCCACGATCGGCAGGTGACGTAATATTGTTTTATAGTGTTTTTTGAAAGGTAATAAAAATATAGTCACATTACGATGGTGGCGGCGGTGACTGCGATGAAAATACTTACACACACACATACAAATACACTGGTAGGATAAATAATTCTTGTCTGCAGTGGTGGCTAGGGAAAACAAAACTACTACTTACTGTCGTTTGGTCTAGAGCCTGGAAAAATGAATAAAAATAATGCAATTCTTCCGTTCCTCCGCGCACCACGCACGCTCGCATAAGCATTCCATATAATACGTAAACATCGTAGACATGTAGGTTGTACATACGCGTCCGATATGAATTGTTACATTCTCCTCGAACGCGTAAATTATTCTTTTCGAAACGCGTACATTTGCTTTTTCACAAATAATCCATCGGGCTATAATATTCGTATTTTATTTTATGTCAGTACCGCTGTATATCCGTGCACTGTGCATCGAACTGTGTTTGAAAATGTCCTCTCTCCGCCTTATGATTTTTATCGTTACTTATGTAAAAAATATCAGATACGTTTCCGAAGTGTAGTCGGTATTTATTTTATTATTTTCGTTCTATATTTGTTGATACGTTTCGATAAATAATACGGAACATAACAATATCTTTTGTGATATGCCGAAAAAAAATTCGATAAAAAACGTTCATGGAAAGATATGCTGTGCGATCAAGTAAACGAATATTTTAATAGCTTAGTTAGTTTGAAATTTGTCAGCAGCAACATTAAACAGTTAAACAAATCAATTAATTAAATCTTGTAACTTTAATAATAATCACTCGAAAAACATCACTGAGGTACTCGTATAATCAGTCACTTTAGAAAAAAAATAATTAAATAGAGCGATCAATTTTTATTTTTAATTGAATCCTCATATTATTTAATTTAAAACTGTTACAACAAAACGGACATCTAAAATGTTATACCATTAAAATAAATAAGTAAATCGTTCTAAAATAATTATTAAAATACCATTTCGGTAGGTGTAGAACGATATGATATCTCAGGTATTTGTATAATATTATTATAATGTACTCGTATAGCCAGATGCAGGTCATTTAATTAAATTTATTGTAAATCATCCCCTTCTCAGGTAAGTTATTTATAAATACATTTTGTTTATTATTTTTGGGTTTTATGACAAATTAATAAATTATCTTTAGTTAAAAAAAATTCTATTAAACCCTTAGAATATTATGTAGCTCATGTATTATTAATCTAGTGAAATTTGTACTGGCGGTAATGTCAATATCATATATTTATTTATTTACTTATTCTGATTGAAAATATAAACAACAAAAAGCAGATTTTTTTCTGTAAAAGACAAAGTCACTATGACTCGTACTTATATAATATCGTTCAATATTTAGTCGCGAATGTACATCATAATAATTGTTTTGAATGTAATCAATCATTTTAACTTATTAATATATAGGTGTCCAAAAAAAAAAAAAAATAAATAAAAAAATAATTTTAAAAGAAGGCAATAATAATCTTCCAAGATATTATTATAGGGTACTCACTTTTATTTTATACAACCGCGTTAGGTGGTTTAATCACTCCGTTTTTATTTTGTTTATTTTTATTGACAGACATTTTTTAATGGCGAAAAAACTTTAATGGAAAACGGTTTAATTGAATTGGGGCTTGATTATTTTATACCTGGGAAAATATCGCTATATAGGTAACGCGGCGTCTTTATGACGGGCAAGGTTTCACTACACATAGGCGAGGTTAACTTAATGGCTCATTATAACGTGTTCGAAACACCGTTTCTTATTCACCAAAACATTAAGCCGTACTTGTCTAAAGTTTATGCCCGACCCGACACGATACACATTGTTAGTAATGAAAAAGTACGTTGCACGTTAGATAACCGTTCTTAGGGGTGAGAAATTTGGTTTTTCTTATAAAAAAATTGATTTTAAAGAAAACGAAGTATGACACGTATATACTAATGCGATTACATACACATAATTGTTTTGTTGGCGAATATATTTACCGAATAGGCACATTATTTTATCCGTAAAATTACATTACGCACTTTAAAAATGTTTATAATGTGTATAAAATTACATATTACATTTGAACATATACACATTGTAAAAATATGAAAAAAAATTATATTTATTTTAAATATTTTTTTAATCATCTTAGATATTATGTTACCATTAAAAACACGAAAAAAATAAATAGCAAAATTACAATACACAAAATGTTTATCCTACACACTTCATGTAAACACATAACTTAAAAATGTAACACAGTCTTATCTGAAAACTACCTTTACGTCAAACTATTTCAGGAAACGATAAATTATTGAAAGTAAATTATGTTCGCACGAAACCACGGTCTCGGAAAAATAGTTATGTCTAGGTTAACCGCTTGAGGTTTATTAATATTTGGAAACAACAGAGGTACAAAAAATAAAACTATACGTTGCTATTTATAAGAATTTTTAAAAATACAACGAGATCTTAAAAGTAAATTTTCCTTATTATTTAATAATCCTAACATGATTTATTGATAGCTTTTAACTAAATTGATTGATTCAATTATTTACCTCAAAAATCGTTTTGGTAATTGACTAAAAAAAATAATGATGGATGTTTGTGTTATTATATGTTGTAAACAATATACAAAAAATAAAAAATGAAAAAAAAAATATTGATCATATAAAGTATAAAGATTATTTTCACGAGTTCAAAAGGTATAATGCTAATTCATGTACATTTTAAGTGCCTATTTTTTTATAGGTAATATTATTAAAATAATTTTATAATTTTTTTAATCTTCAATCATTGATCAAAATTATTATTTACATTATTTAATATAATGTAATATAAAAACGTAACTACCTACTTACTTAAAAAAAATCTATGCATTACTTATCGATTTAAAAACTGATATACATAAATATGACAAAAAATATCCCTTTTCAAATGTCAAAATTATTTTTTCATCTTTTTAATCCATGTTAGTGTCAGAAAGAAATATTAAGAATAATTTTCTTTATTTCGACGAATAAACAATTTTATTGTATATTGAATAATGAATGAAATATTAAACACAGCATTTAAATGTACAGTAAAAATCTAAAAGATATGGCAATAGTTAGAGTATGCTGATCGATATGAAATAAAAAAAAATCTAATTTATTTATTTTATTTAAACAACTTGTTAAAATAGAAAAATGTTTTTCTTAAACTCATTTAAACTCATAGTATTATAATACAATATAAAGTTACATTATTTACTTTCTTAATAAACACATAAAAGTATTAAACATATACAAATCATAAATACATTTAAATTATTCTGCTTGAAATTAAATATTATTTGTAACTACGAAATAAAGAAAACGATTTGCTATTATTCTAAAATATTTAAAGTTTTTTATTATTTTAAATTAATTGTTTGAGGAAACAAATACAATTTTATTACATAATAATCACTTTTATTTTGATCTCTATTTTTTTTTTTTAAATATCTGACATTTTTTACTTGTAGATATCATTAAAGATAGAAAATAATAATTATTGTGCACAATAATCGTTATTTAACAATATTGTTTTTTTTTTTCGAAAAAATTACTAAGTAAAAATATAAATGAAATTTATGCAAGCACCTGCTTATGAGTTAATTGCATTTTTCAAAATCGTATGTTGAATTATAAAAAAATTATCACCTATTATTAAAAATATATGTGTGAAGTTATTATGACAAGTACCCGATATCGATCATAATATTTCTTTTTAAAAAATTATATTTATTTTTCTTTTAAATTATGTAAAAATAGTTGTTATTTTAAATAACTATGAGTATTTTCATATGGTAAATAATTTATTTTATATTATTTTTTTTTTTTTTTGAACCTCAAATGTCAGTATAAAATACTCGTATTGTTAATTTAACTTATTTATATTTTCTTCAATTCTTTTTAATAATTTAATTAATACGTTTGGTATAAAATTGAATAAAATTCTTAAACAATTTCATTATTTATATATTATAAAATAAAAGCAAAATTATAAAGACATTTTAATTTGATTACGCGAAAAGTTTAACTTACAAGAAAATCAAATTCTTTAAGAATTGTAGTTCTTTTTTTTTTTTATTTATTAAAAATTAAAATGTATCAACATATTACATGTTACAACAAGTTAGTTATAAATAAATAACAATAACAAAAGCAATTTAATTAAGAGTTATATATATAATAAATATACTGTGTGTTTGTGTTATGATGTACGGAATATGTGGTGTGTGTGTGTGTGTGTGTGTATGTGTGTGTGTGTTTGTGTGTGTGTTATGGAGTAGGAGTTATAGGGAGTGTTATTTTGTTTATTAGGGATGTTAAAACAGTAAGAATGGGGTTAAGTATAGATTTTAGTTCGTCAAGGAATTTGGTGATGATGTGTAGAGATTGATCGGGTGGTGGTCTGTTAGCTGCTATTTCGGCGTATGACGGTTTTCCTTTTGAGTTTGGACTGGGGGCTTCATTTACACTTCTTTGAGATGGAGGTGGTATAGGCGGTATAGCAAGTGTTGGAATAGGTTGATGTTCTTTATTTATTTTTTTAGCAATAGGATTGGTGCGGTTTATTATTTTTTTAAGATATTGGCATCCTTTATAGTTTGCAGTGTAATTTCCACCGCAATTTGCACATTTTACGGGTTCCTCCCGTTGTTTTGTGCATTCGTCAGTTGAGTGTTCTGATCCGCATTTTACGCAGCGTGGATCGTGATGGCAATAATTACGTGTGTGTCCATATTTTTGGCAATTATAATATTGAGGAGGATCGGACCGTCTTTTTAGATATTCGAATTTCACTACTGAGTTTAATATTTTTGTTATTTTGAATATTTCTCGATTATTGTTGTTGTGGGCCAGGCCTATGTTAAATAGAGGAAGTGGTAACTTGTTCGTGTGGTGTATTATTTTTGAGATACTGTTGACTTTGTGCCCTAGGTCACTAAGGTAGTTTATAATATCCACGGTAGGCGTGGAGTAGAGAAGGTGGCGTAGCACTCGGAAAGGTTGTGAGGGACGGGGGAGATAAGAATGGTAATCGTAATTGGCTTCAACCAGATATGATTTAATGGCCATCCAGTTTTCGCGTGTGTTTGATCGAACGATAGTATTAGATCTATTAGCTTTGCATGTGAAACCCTCTGGTCCCAATATGCTAGTTAAATCTTTTTTGAGAATTATAAAATCAGTAACGTTTGTTAGTACGATATTTGGGAGTTTTATCTTACTCGGTTCTAGCGAGGTCTTGGTAGTTTATGAGGCGAGCTGAGATTCTGTTTGCACGAAAACATTATCTTGTTCCTCCATTTATAGAACTTCGAAACGATTTGGTGTTACAAAAACTTTGTTTTTCTTATCCACGTAGGTCGGGGAGTTTGAGGAGGTTGACGAGAGAGCTCTTTTTGTAGGATTTTCCATAGTTTTCTTTTTACGAACTATATTTTTGTTTAGAATAACAATTGGTGAAACCGTGGCCATAACACGTTTTTAATGCCTCGTTGCAATAATTAAATGAAAAGATAAGGTACGATACGCGACGCATTACAAAACTACAGCGGCGCACTAGTTATCGCTTTGGCTGTCTGAGTCCGACTGATTGTAGTTCTTAAATTAGTGAAACACTATTACCCTGATTCAAAAAAAAAATGTTTTATTATTTTTGTAAAATCTTTATGCATCTTAATTTTCGAACTGTTTATTTTAACTATATATGATAATAAATGTATAACTAGTTTAAATAAACATTTTGACTGTGATACATTTTTGAACCGAACGCTTTTTTTTTAAATTGTTTACCTATTTTAAATCTAATAAAAACAAAATCCTTTTTATTACAATTGAATTGTTGGTGATTTACGTACAATTTATTTACTGTTTTCAATTATGTTTAAATTTAATATAATTTAATATTCTATTTGCATCGAGAAAAAATTAAAGTCAAATATTCAAATAAAGTGCGTTATCTTTTTCCAATGGTTTGTATTATGTTTATTAAAATTCAATATTGTTGGTACTGAAATAACCATCACCTGTGTAAATATTCTAGAAAAAATTTAATATAAATTTGTTGCACGGTGTCGTAATGGACATCTGCCCTTATCTTAGAATTTAAAAATACATAATAACATAAATCCAAAAACACATAAAAATAATATAGAATAAGTAAATAAAGTGTGTGTGGGTAGGTTTAATTTTTATACAACGTGGGTGTTGTGTAGTGTACGGGAGAACAATATTCATGAAATCCACATAATCGAAATCTACGTGTTTCCCCGATATATATTTCGAATAGGTTATCAACGGTGTTCAATCCATACAGCTGTGCCTAGCAGATCGTCTAGAAATCTATAAATGATAATAACACGTGTTTGAATAGTGAACATTTGTTTTGAATGATGGCCAGTGGCGTAAGGTGAGAGTCACATGGGGTATCACTTACGATCATTTATAATATCATAGATTTGCAATAGTATTTTTTTACAACTCAAAAATATCAGTTTTCATAAAATAAAAATGTATTTAATTAATAACTATATCCCAACTGCAATATCAATAATTTAATAATTGTATAAATAATTGTTGGATATAATAAGACCAAATTTAGAGATTAGGAGTGGGACAATACCTCCGCGAGTTGGTTTGCCCTAAAACCTTAGTTCAATAGTTCAATTTACGTCACTGGCGGTGGGCGGCGAGCAACGTGTAACCTCTCGGCATTATCGTCGCACAACAATTAACGTGGTATACTCGTGTAATAAATATTTTTGTCCGCGTTATGTTTTGCATACGATCGTCGTTTGGGCAAATCAGGAGTGTATATACGCGTGTATTTATTTGTCGCGTCCATTGTGGTTGGTAGCCGCTTATGCGATCAGAGCGTACCATGCTTACCGCCATAAATGATAATAAAACAATACACGGATAAAAATATAATACGTAAACCGCCCTTACACGCAGCACGGGAGCGTCGACGAAAACCCGAAGATAATTGAAAAATTATTATCGGTTGAAGCGGAAACGGAAAATCTGTGCCAAACGATTATCCAAACGGTACTAGGTAGCCGTGCGGACGTATTTTTTTTTTCCGTTAGAACTACTCTTTTATTTCGATCGCGCGTATATTTTGGTGTTGTTATTTTTCATTTTAGAGATCTTGTACGAACTCCGAGTTGATTTTTTTTTCTTTTATTATATTCCAGATGGTAATAAAAATAAAAACCACCAATTATAAATAGCAGTCAAAAACAGTGCGTATATTTGGTGAATCGATACATGGCATTTTGCCTTTTGAGCCCCACCGAGGCGCACACGAACGTATTATTGTTCAGCGTATACTCGGTTGTGTCATTAATCACAATGAAAACGAGAACGCTGTGCCTTAATGTATTTATTATGTTCAAAATATATTTATATATTATATTATTACTAATTATTAACGTGGGTATAAGAAGTTCGACTGATAAATTATTTATCTGAATTAAAAACAATAGGTTTTTACCGTACCCTTACATGCTCACAACATGATTTGACATTCATTGCTGCTGGTACATCAGCTAGGACCTAGATTAATATTTGACTCAAAGCAGCTACATATTGTTAAGAGTTATTCATGAATTTATAATTATTACATATCTCGATACATTATTTGATACTTCCTTGATCTTACTCGAATCCATATCGTTAAATAAAACAAAACATATTTTTAACCTTGCCTAAAATTATTATGCTCAAATATTTTAATAATCGTATTATGGTAGTGTGAAATTGAGAAAATGCAATACTTATACAGTTATAATATAATTTACTTTTTTGGTTATTAGTGAAATAAATTTTAACCTCGTAATTATAACTATTTATCACCGGTGATTCAATTTTTATCAATTATTTTACTGCGCGGTATTAGATAGTTGATGTTTTAGTTGAAGTCTTTGAAATATTATTGATGTTGTTCAGAACTGTATTTGTGTTTGATTTAATTTTTTTATTATTATATTATTTAAAATAATAAACGCTAACGATTACGACTACAAATTTGGAATGAATTAAAATAATTAAGTGGCGTATCCTATCTACGTTTATAGATGATGATATAGCAATATGAACCGAAAAGTGCCTTTTTCTCTAGACAATCGGGAAAATTGCCGCGGGCCACCACAGGTTTTTTTTTTTTTTTGATATTAATATTTTTATCGAATTCGTACACATTTTAAAAATCGACATTCCTAAATATTCACTTGTTGCCGATTTATATACATATAGGCCCCCGGCCAGGCTCACCGTACTACATGTTGAATTTATATTATGTACAAGTACAGAATTATTTTACGGTAATGCGCGTGCTACAGTGTCAATAAAACGTAATCAGCGCACTTCACGTGTTGATTTATTCATTCACCGTTACCGCATAACAACCTACGATGTGTCCAAAATTAGGGGCGCACATTGTACGCGATGTAGTGTGTAGTGTGAACACTTGTACAGTATACGAACGTATTTATTTATTATTATTACTGGTGTATGTGTGTATGTATGTGCATGTGTTTGTATATGCATGTGTGAGTGGTTGTATGGAAGTGTGAAAATCACTAGGTTTCATACGTTGTTAAATATATGATCTGAGACCACCTCATTCAACCGAATATCCTCGTATACCTACCATTCATATTGTAAAACCTCGTTTGCCCCGCATTGTTTCTCTCGTCTTTATCACCCCAATACGGTTATTATTATCATCATCACTGTCATCATCATCATCATCATCATCATCATCGTGTTACACGTTCCCGAGAGTTTTGCGCACGTGACGGAGGAGGCTGCAACTGTGGCACGTAGGGCTATGATGATAATGACAACGGTGTGATTGAGGTGGTAGTGGTGGAGGTGTTCGAGACTCGCATCCCTTTAATAAACCGCGCCCTGTGAATCTCATATACGCCTGGTAAAACAATACGAAACACTTGCTTTTCCACAAAGCTCCGTAATCAAGAATGTAAAAATAATACTTGGGTAAATGGTTTTCGTGCGTCTACCCTGTCTGCAGTAGACGTCCGATAATAATGGAAACTTCTTGATTATTGTTATTGCGCGCGAACTTATGTGTATGTACATGGACGTGTCTGTGTAGGATACATAACGTTTATGTACGTTGTTGCTTGGCGCGTGTTTTGTATCTACCTATCGTTCAATCGTATTCGGAAATCGAAAATTTTAATTTTAACTCTGATGCTATATCGTTGTCACTTAACCTTGGTCCAATGTAATAATATATTCCGATCCTGGCCGTATTGAACAGATTGTATTGTAAATGCAACAATAACGATTCGTTGTATGGTTTTATAGTAATCTGTTATGAATTAATCGACGAAAAATATCCTACGACAATTTTGTCTCGTACAAGAATCAATTTGGTAATCTCAAGAATTTTTCTGGGGAAATAGTTACGCAAATATTTCTTATAGAATAAATCGAATCGATAAAATGGTTACGCACAAAATGCACGCATCATGAATCACGCTGGAAAATGAAATTTTTTCAATTTACAGTTATAACTGTTACTGTCATCAATTCAGTAACATGTAGCACCATTAATATTTATCGAAAAAAAATAAATAAAAAAACTATTATTACATGCGTTTTATAACTATTGTAGTTTTTATACGTAGTGTCATTTCGTAATACAACACGAGTACACAACAACATTTCAAGTACACGTCGTTATAATAATATTATCGTCAATAATATTATCTACTAACATTTTATTTATAGCTTATTATTGCTAATTGCTAAATATATTGTAATAGAGTGGACATTTTTGGTACCAACAATGAAGCTGTTAACCGATATAGTTATAATATTAACATTACCTTATGAATAACATTAAGCTGGCTATATTTATTTCCTTTAATAGATACTTTAATACCACTTTTGTTTTAGATGCGAGAATTTATTATAAAATATCTACTAGATTGGTGTTTTTTGTGTTACTTAGATAAATTACCCACTTTTTAATGATTCAGAAATATAACTTTTTGTTATTTAATAATCAATATTTTAACTTATAATGAATATAAAATTAATAATTTAACTTTAATTTATGTAAATTCTATCTAAAAATATAAATTTAGGAAATATATTCTGAAATATATTTTTTAGATCATATTAAATACTAATCAGAGATGCGCGTAGTAGTAAAAAGAGTTAAAAATGCAATTTAAATAGTTTTTCCTAGAAAGTATTTATTTTTAAATAAATAAGTAAAAAAATCATTTATTCGATGACTAAATATTTAATTAAGAAATAAATTGCATTTTTAATAGTATGGAATAAAATATATAAATATAATAATTCATTTTCACTGCACACATCTTTAAAAAAACATCTGTACAATTAATTTTTACACAGTTCTTCTTGACTAAGAAGAAGGTTTTTAACTTTATGCTCGTAATAATTAATTTATATTTTTTATTAATTATTAATATACTTCAACATATTATTATTATTATACGTTATTGAGTGGTATATTTTAGAAATCATATTGTTTAAAGGATATTCTTCTTTAACATTTGAGCATGTCACTAAATTTTAATTTTTACAATTATTTATATTTTTAGTTAAACTTTTACTATACATATCTTTTTAGGTTTTTATTAATCCCTTATGGATACTAATAATTCAGATGTTCTATACTCATTAAATTATAATATAAGAAAATGCTGAATTAAAGTGTTTCCCTTAGCAACAAACCATTAATTTTAGAACACTTTATAATGCACACCAATACCAATCATTGGAAATTTAAATGTTTTCAGAGGGGTGCATTATGCATCATATGTACGCTAATTTCTAAATAATGCTTAAATTATTTAAGTTAAGTACGTAAGAATATTTTTTCAAATCGTATAACAGTAAAAATGTATTTTAGTTTTTTTCGAAGGTTAAAAAGTAATGGTTACTAGGAAATCCCGTAATGATAACGATAGCCTCTATCCATTTTTAAATCGTATTCTTTATTTTTAATCTATTTCATGGCATCCAAGTTAATAATACATTATTCCATCGCAACTATCTCAATATAATAATTTCAACGTAGTTATTGTAATATATTTTTATTTATTATTTTTTTTGACAAAAATGTATGGCTTTAAATTTGTACACCTTTCTTTCTACCCAAAAAATAATAGAAGATTAAACTCTTTTAAAATGGCTGTCATAAATGTTTTTAACGCGATAACTTATGTAGTATACTATTATTACAATATGTGTATGTGCACTGACTATTAACCTTAAGTTAGGATATGAAACATAATTTGAAAACATAGAACTAACAACAATAACAATAACAGGTCGATTTTCATTAATTTTACTGTCGGCTAAGACCTAAATGGGAGGATAACTTCCATATTGACCGATAACACTAGAATAATGAATACATGTGAGAAAAGATGTGGGTAATTTATAGAAGATAAGACTTTATAAATTACATAAGTCCTCGAGAAAAAAATTAAAAAAAGATATTAAATTATTATTTACTAAAATATATTAATTGAGTCACAAAAGCTCAAAGTGGAAGTACAGATTATAGTAAATGGAAAAATATTAATTTCATTATTACTTCGGCTTCTCTTTGACTAGATTATTTGATTACAACAAACTTCTCAGGAAAACTTATTTTTCCCTAACTCTTTCAAAATTATTCGAAACGTGTACGGGGTCTGACGTCATAGTTTTGTTGAAGTCGATTCTGCTATTGATAATTTGTTGAATTTGGCCGACAAAACTTTCATTTCCCGCGGGAATCTGAAGGCCTTTGTCTAGTCAGAAGAATAAAATAGATGGATTTTAATACAATGTCATACTAACTGAGAAGAATAACTGAGTTATAAAATTAAAATATGAATTTTGATTTTAATGAAATTATATTTTAGATTTCATTAATGGAAAATGTAATTGAATTAAGAATGAAAACAGTCTTATAAAAAAATAAGTATTAACATATCAAAAAAATAAATTATTTTACATTATAATAAAAATATTTTAAGCCGATTATACAGGGAGTATAAAATTCGATATAAAATATATTTACGATCTACTGAGGTACAAATTAAATAAATTATACAAAAACCCTAACAGCTAATCGTCGTATATGGTGCTAAAAGAAGAGAACAAAACGAGACCTGCCCCTCTATAAATATAACTATATATAACTAAATATATTATATAACCAAATAACTTTTTTTTGGATATTTTTATTATTTTTGGAATGAAACAAAGAAATTTGCAGTTTTTTTTACTAATACCGAATAATAATTTATTTGTTTATATTTAATTGTTATTTATTTGTGTCTTTGTTAGACAACTTTTTGAATTTACATGCATTTTTGCTCGTCCACCTAAAACTTTTGTTATGGGTAACCGTCGTTTCATCGTGTTATGAAACAGTTTTGAATGACACAGTTCATAATATTAGTCCTAATTTATTATGCTAAATTACTAACCATATCATTGAATATTTACTCTTCTTGTATGTATCAGCATTTTTCAAATATCTATCTAAATATATATTTATACATATATGTATAATATTGAATTAAGTAAATCCCCTGGTTGCGACTGGAATATATTATGTTCTTAGACCCAGAGATATGTTAAAAATGGTTAAGAAGGTGTATGGTAGAATAGAAAAATCTTGTTGATTTAACAGATAGGTAGAAAGCTTCGTTCTTCAACCGTTGCCTGAGTATAAACGACGTCGCCAGAAACTTGACCCTATTTATTGAGGGTATGGAAAAGGAAGCAAAATAAAGTTCGTGTTCGTATGAACACACGGTTGTCGATCTTTGAATAATATATGGCTCGAAGTTTGGCCGTAGAATCGTGGTAAAACGAGCTTTACGGGTTCAGAAAACTTTTGTGTTTATTGATTTTTAAAATGAAAAAAATATTTAGGAAATTATATCAAATGCATTAGTGACGTTGTGTAGATTCACCAAAAACTGCTGAAATATGAAAGTATCAATAATAATTTACATATTTAATACCCACTAATCAACGTATAATTTGTTCATTTAAAAATGAACCTTCTGATATTATTACAAAACATTTAAATTATAAATATTGATTAATTCACGTATAATTTAAAAATCTGTATGATAATATATGTCCTTGAGTAAAAAAAAAGCATTAATATACTCTGTCAAAAGTTTTTTTAAATTAGTCCATGTTCTATACGTGACATAAAATAAATAATTCATAAACTTAATTGGTATCTAATTATGATTCTAAGAAACTCAGAAATCATATAATTATTTATACATACAGTAGATAAGACTTCGATAAGACGAAATCGCTTGGGACTGTACAATTTTTTCATATTAACAAGATTTCCGTCTTGACAGGGTAAAAAAAAATAATTATATAAATTAAAAATTATTATATTTATAAAGTTACGTAATATGTAATGTAGTATATTCATACTAAGAATTATTTATTTTTAATCAGTAAGTAATATACAATTAAAAAACGACTTAAATGTAGCTAGTATTCTTGATAAAATCGATATTTTTTGGAAAAAGTCAGTTATTGATTTTTGCTTTTTATTCCGAAAGGCGTCACTTTCTTTACATATATTGGCTTTTGAAGTTAAACCCAAAACCTCAATATTCGACACTGTAATGGAAAATTTTTGTAGGTCCTCGAAATAAAAAATATAGTAGTTTGTTGACTTTTATCAGATTTTTTGGTTCTTCATAATTTTCGTCATTGTCAGTCTTTTCGTTATTTTACCTTTGTCCTCAATGGATAAAGCTGAAACTTGGGGTATTTGCGTCTCATACTAGTCACGTCATCAAAGTGAAAAAATTGTTCTGGGTCAACATCAACAACAACAATGATATCTCGAATTTTAAGGTATGAGTATCGACAATACGATAATAAAATTGACTAAGTCATTCTAAGTTTTGCTTTTCTTGTTATATTTTCATTTTTGCGAGAGTTTTCAGCCAATTTTAATACAGGTAACGTATTCGTTTTCTGCTTAGTGAGTTTTTCATATTGACGGTTTTGATATCGTTATATATTTAATACTGGACCAAAAAAAAAAAATTCAATATTAACGGGGTTTCAGTATTACCAAAGTTTCATTTTATCGAAGTTTAACTGTAAAATAAAGAGATAAAGTAATTAAAGCGTGGATATATTAAACATTTCTAGATGATCATCACTTTTAAGTTTTTTATAACTGGATGAGCTTTATTATTTTATAAGATTTTGTCATAATCTTGGATTTAAATAATTCAATTACAAAAAAAATAAATAAATCAACTAACTTATAAGTTAACATTTATATTATATGGGGATAAGTAATTATATTTAAAATAAACTTTTTAACCATATTCCATTCTTATTGTGTAAAATTAAATTTAAAACAAAAAACAAAATTTTATTAGTAAAAACCATGACTAATTTTTCCAGTTTTTTATGCACAAGTATTTATAATATAATGTTATGTTCAAACATTTTTTTTAAAAATTATTGGATATTAATTTCTTGAACTTTCTTAAATAATATATGTATTATTAAAATTCAATGATAATTCAAACTATTAGGATAAAATAAATAAAATTTAACTTATTTTTATACCCTTTGAATACTTATAGGTTATAATAAGGGGTATTATTTGAAGCATAAATTACGATTACGATTACTATTGTATATTCATTCTATTGTCATGTTATTTGCTTACGTAACTCTTCACTTACAATTCTATATCATTATATTGATTTAATATTTTAAACAAATTATAACCTATCAACGTAACATTTCTATATAATATATAATTTGACTTAAAATTCAAAAGTATATTATATTCACACAATTGAGCACGATTGAGATTTGTAATGTATAATTAATTTGACCGTTATTTTCTTAATATCAACTAGTTAATTTTTAATTTATTTCAATTAAATCTGCTGGTCTTTAGATAAGTAAAATCAAAAATTTGGGAAAATTTTCAAAATTAATTAGATTATTAAATTCATTAGATTTATCAGTTTTCTGTTATGAAGTATCCATACGATTAAACTCCTATGTCGTGCATGTAATAAGCAGATGGAGCAAATCACAAAAACTAAATCCGCTAATCATGAAATATAATACAATCACGTGTAATTAATTACATACTGCACTGTAATGTTTTTGTAAAGGGCTTTTTTCGTTGATTATTATTATTATACAAACATATATATATATATATAATAATTATATTTTATTTTCACATTCTTAAAAAAATAAAATATTGATCAATAGTTAAAAAATAAACAAAATTATATAATAACATATATTTAATTACTAATATCAGTCGAGGTGCCATCAATGATATTCTTAATATTTTTCTAAAATAATGAATGTTTATAGATGTGGAAAAGTATAAACATTACTAAGAAATGATTATTAGAGTAATCAAAAGCGTTCACAAAATATATGTATCGGATCTTACCTATTCAACGGAAATGGAAATAATAAAGAAGATTTAATTAATTTTATGCCAACTAAATAATATTAGAGGAACTTAACTTAAAAAAAAAACTTAACTTTGTTAGAGGAAATCAATATTATTAGATATATTTTGTGCCTAGGAATATCTACAAAAAATATCATCAGCTATTTTATTAATCAAGTTATTCCTATTATAAACAATAATCATAAATAGCTTTGATTATTTGTAAGATTGTTTTTATTCTAAAACTATTAATTATGTAAATGTTTACAGGTGTATTTACGTTAGACGCTCGTAACTTAACAAATAAATTTATTTTAGTTTATTATAACCATTTATTTGTAATTATTTTAACCAGTTGTGTGGTAATAAAATTATAAATATTTTATGATATTATTAGACAGTGATCGTACAACAATTGTAATCTAAATTATAGTATTAATCTAAATTATACAATTGTAATCTTTGTGAGTTATAAGAGTCAAAACACAAAAGTGAATAATAACGAACATTATTTTTATTTTTCGTCACTGTAAATCAGTTCAGTAGTATTAACGTGTATATTATCTGTATTTTTATCACCCATTTACATAAAAACTTCAAATGTCCATTATATTTAATACATTCTGACTGTCGCTCTATCGAAAAACTCACCAAATATGATCATTTAAAATTTGTTATTTTCATACTCTTGAAATTCTTTTTGTGTTAAATATTGTACTAATGAATATTTTTCTTATTTATCAAATATGTATATCAAAATGGACTTTTCTGATCACCCATATCCATATTCTATAATAAGGATAACAATATCGAGATGAACCTAGCATCAAAATATTTTATTTATTTAAATTCAAAAAACCTGTGTTAAATTAAATATTTTAATTTCGTAAATATTTTTGTTACTTATGCTCAAATTGTGAAGAATGTTATACATTTGTTTTTTAGAATCTAGAATTTTAATCTCAAAAACGTGTTCCAATATTTTAATACAAATTTGTTAATAAATATATTGTTATACATTTAGTACATGATAAAATATACTGACTATAATGTTGAAGATTTTCTAAAATTATAAACCAATGATTTTTTATTTTTGTTTATTTGTTCAATCTGTGTGTTTAATGTTAATTAATCCGCAATGCAATTAGTGCATTTTAATATTGATAAAATAATACAATTTAACAGAAAAAATTTTATACTTCATTGATAAAATATTTTGCCTTTGATTTAATGATGATATATAATTTGTCTATACTTAATACTATATTTGTGGTCTTTGATTTGTAATTATTTCAGATATGATTAATGCATTTTGAAAAAACGTCTGTATTTGATTATGTTTTGGATTAGATGATTCGATACTTTGATACAATTTGTACAATCGTATTTGTCACATAAATTGTCATAACATGAATATAAATGTATATTTCATAAAAATATGTTACTGAAAAAAAAAATAAATAAATACATATACATTGAAAGTTATTGTTAGCTACATCAAGAAAAAAAAATCAATAATAATAAAATCCGTTAAAAAGATTTATCAAATTAAATAAAAGGAGAAAATTAATAAAATCCGTTGATATAGAGGGAATGAAAATATCGCTGACCTGAATGGTTAAACACATTAAAAAAAATATTTTTTGGGGATATAAATTCTAAAAATAAACATCGAATAAGTTTCAAACAAACTTGCAACTAAATATGTATTAATTTATAATCTTTTCAGAAACAAATCTATACCCACCAATTTAACTATTAGTTTTTAATTATTATTTACTTTAAAAATAAGATATTCCAATAAAATAATAAATTAAACAAATTAAAATTATAAAATATGCTGATTAAATAAAAATTCATTAATTCCTGATCCAATTTGAAATGTAATGTACATTTATATTATAATTTAAATATATTAATTTAAAATAAATGTATATTTTATACTATTTCTTAGATTGTAAAATATAGATATGATACATCGTAATCCAAATAATTATCTTTTAAAACACTGTTATTTAATGAAAAAAAAAAAAAAATAAATAAATAATAATAAAAAATTTATAAAATTGTGTGCAAATAGAAAATATAACTACAGTTATGATATTTTGAGTTACAATGAAAATAAAAATTTGACGTTGTTGTTAACCGATATACGGTAAATGTCATTTTATTTTTACAACCCATTTTTAACATCACCAGTTATTGTAATTATTAAAGAAAATATTGAAACATTTGTAAAATTATGTCCATAAATGTACCAAATAGACAACACTTTCAGTCAGGTATCCTTAAATATTGTGATATTCATCATTCTTCTAGTCGAATTTTTGTGCATAGTTATAAAACGAATACTTCATGGTAAAATGTGTTATCACTCATAATCTAATAAACAATTCGTTATGATGAGTAAAATCTTCTAATTTTGTAAATTGTATACATATATATATAAAATATACGCTACTTTCAAGCTTTAAAAACTAAAATACTTGTTTGATTAAACTATGTATATACCTAATAATAATTTTTACCCGTTTGTGATCGATACAATTCGAATACCAATTTTTAGTTTTTTTTTTAGCTCATAAAAACTACAAAAAAATCACTTTTCTTACGTCCTATGTCAAATTTCTAACCAAATAAAAATACTTTTTAAAACTTTTAGCGTAAAATTGTACCCAAAACTTTTGTCGGTACGGAAAAAACGTCAGTGAAAACCAATATATAATTATTTTTATTTAGAATCCATAATATTTATAAAAATCAAGTTCTATAACTTTATATACCTAGTTATACATTTTTAATAATTAAAATATTGTACCTATATATATATATATATATATATTTAGCTTAGCACTTGAATACATTTAAATTTTTCCATAACAAAATATTTGTTTTACAAAAATTAGGTATTTGAAATATATCTCCAAACGTAGTACCTATAGAAACATGTTTCTATAGATAACAGTAATTAGTTGGAATGTATTAGTTCTAAAATCATAATTGTTCTGAGGAGTTAATTTAACTCAAAAGGGACCTAAGTCAAAAAAAAAAAAATAATAATAATTAAATAAAACGATTAAAATGACGTCAACAATTTTATTTTTTAAATATTCCACATTTTGTGATTATGATATTTTTATTTTATGAAATATTACTATTTTGTTTCTAAATAATTCAATAATGAGCCTTAAATTAATCATTATTTTTTAATGCTTTTTCAAATTATTAATTCCTAAAATATAGAATTAAATGAAATTCAATATTTTTAAGGTTATTAAAAGTTTAAAATAAAGTTAAAAATCCAACAATAACTCACATTCATATCCAATAGTTTACATGGTGGAAGTTCTTCACAATTTACTAGAGAAATACTAGAAACTAAAATATGACCTCTTTAAACTATCAGTTATGTGAGCTGTGACCACTTAATAATTTATAGGGGTACATAAATATAGGTCATATAAAACTTTTTGAGTACTCCTTTAACCGACTTAAAAAAAAAAAAATATTGGATACTTTTTTTTTACTCTTTTGTCTTATACAATATCGTCATACATTGAATATTTCTTCTTCTTTTCGTATTGTAGTCATGTTTTTATTACATAAAACATGGAAAGTAATATTCGACTTTTATATAGGATCATATACATACTACTTCTAGTACAAATGACTTTTGATTAAAATAAAAAAAATAACCGGATGGGCCTCGCTCTGCTGTACACTTGGGGGTGAAGTGCGACTCTTCATAGGATAGGTCATTATAATGGATTTGTTAAATTTGAATTCAATGATAGGTATCATTGTATACGAAAAACGATTCTGAACGGAGATGATATGTTTGTCTAGAATATAATACAATGTTATTTATAAATATTGTATAAGTATATTTTATTTTTAAACGAAAAATTTAGAAAAACCGAAAATTTAAATTGTCTGTAAATAAGTCAAAATGCTTTGAAATTTTAACCATGTATAGAAAACGTCAATATAAAGATTTAATGATAATTTCAAGTTGTTGCAGTTTTTCGTTTTTGAGTTAGGGCATTTTAAAAAACCCGATATCATTTGTCAGTCTAGAATATTATATATTATATAATATTTTACATGTAATTTTATGTCAATATTCGCTGTTCAAACGCTTATAAAAAAAAAATTATGTCAATGGATTGTAATAATTTTTGAATGACAATAAGAACTACTTCTGTGGAATCTTTTATTAAATTTTCAAGTAATTTGTATGAGCCAAATTTTTTTTATCACCGATTATAAAAATAAAATGTAAAAAAATCGAATATTTTAAATGCCTGTAAATGGCTTAAAAATCAATATAATATTTTGAAAAAAATATGACATAAAGGAAATACCTATCTTAACAGCTGGTAAAAATTTCAAAAATCTGCGACTTATACTTTTTGAATTATAACAAATATTTAAAATCGTCTAAGAATAAATCGCTATTTTATGCAATTTCGTAAATATTTAAATTTCAAACAGTCATACAATTTTTTCCTCTTAGTCTGGTAGAAAGTTTTTTAAAGATTTTTGAAGAGTAGCTCATAGATAACCTAGTGTTAAAATTTTGAACCTTAAGTATGAACAAAACAAATTTTATGAATTTTTATCTACAAAATAACTTGCAAATTATCGTGATTTTTACACATTTTATACAAATTTGAGCTTTAAGGGCTTATAAAAATAAATTTGAGTAAACCGATCACCGATATTTTTTAGTTACGATAATTTTAACTTATTATAAACCTTGTATGACATTTTCAAGAGTTTTCGGTCTGCCAGTTAAATTTTATAGATGTCTAAAAACGAAAAATTTAGAAAAATCGAAAATTTAAATTGTCTATAAATAGCTCAATAATATTCAAAATACTTTGAAAATTTAATGGTGTATAGAGAACGCTAATCTTAACATTTGGTGAAAATTTCAAGTATTTACATCTATTAGTTTTTGAGTTATAGCAAAATAAAAAATTTGATTATGTCGAAAACTGGTTTTGCGTAAAAACTCCCGTTTTTCCCAAAATTTTTTTAGGGTTTTTTCGTCGCATTTAAAAAATATTAAGAATTTTTTACTTTTGACCCCCCAAAGTACCAAATAGATTCACTTTCCTTTCAGAAAAGTTGCTACATAAGGCAATCGAAGCTCCAAATCGTGTCGATAGACACAAAAAAAAAAAAAAAAAAAACACACATCATTGTAAAATCAATACATTCTTCACTCCGTTCAGAATCTAAAATTACCTATCTAAAACAGTTCTAAGAACAAATATGCATGATATATCTCTTGTAGTAATAATATTTTGAATAGTATTATAAAAGCAATTTTAGAAAATTCTCATTGTTATTGTTAGTTAAATTGATTTGTGTTAAAAACTATACTAAATAAAAAAATTGTAATTGGTAAATCCAATATTACTTGAGTAGTCTAATCATACTCAATTTCACTCTTTAATTGTACTACTAATTCCTCAAATAATACTGATAACCCAACAAACATTTTATAAGGAATATTTGTTGTGGATAGTTATAAAAAAAGTATTTTGAAAAAATGTAATTTTAAATTGAATGTTTTTCACCAATAATGATAAATCATGTTTTATTTTCACTGAATCAATTCTTTAAAAAGAGTAAAGATGTTTACGTTTGACCGATTATTGTAATTTTTTCTGATTAAAAAAGCATTTACTTTTGTTATTCAAAATGTAAACCAATCATATTTATTCTTGTATACAAGTATACTATGATTAAGATATTAAGGTAATTTTTTTAAAAATTATTTTAGCTTTTACTCGCTTAATAATTTTATATTAATAAACATATTATAATAAAATTAGTACAATACATAAATATCTCGTTTAATAAGAAATTAGATTTCTTAAGTGATTTGTGAAAAACATATAGCCGATAGGGAAAACTAAGATAAAAATTGTACTGAAGATGATCCATGTCTACAATGGACATTGGCCAAACCCAATGCCATTGTTGTAAAATATTAAAATTCAACATTTCAAAATAATATAGCTCGTAAGCAATATTTCTCATGTTGCATTGCAAACTATTTTGATTGCTTTCATTTGATTTGTGGCAGGTATACACTGTAATCGAATTGAAGGTGGATGTCGCACCTCATCCGATATTTTATCTTGACCGAGGGAGGATGGTATCTATGCCCCATAACCGAATGTTCGTCATTTGATATGCGAATCTTATTTCTGTCTGTAGAAAACAATCTTAATAACATATAACATAACGGTTTTCGAAGTGATTCATCATTTATTTTCAGCAAAAATATTACAATTTCAAGAAGAAATATTATATACCTCGAGATCTATTCCAAATTATTTTTTTGATTTCGATTGATAATAATTGAAAAATTCTTGTCTGTAGGGTCGGATTACTTACGAAAAATGTCATTTTTTTTATTGCTTTTCTTTATTTAATACAAAACATGTCCCATCCCTTTCTCCGCAAGAGTTATTCTTTCGATTCGAACACTGCAGTTCGTACACGAGGCAATGGTTTGATAGAAACTGCTGACGTTTCTGCGACTGATACCACGTAATAATAAAATAACAATAATAATTATTATTGTTATTATTATTATTATTATTATAGTAAAATTAATAATAAAAAAAACCGGATGGGCCTCGCTCTGCTGTACAGTTGGGTGTGGAGTACACCTCGTTTATAGGATAGGTCATTATTACAATGGATTTGTTAAATTTGAATGCAATGATAGGTATCATTGTATACGAATAACGATTCTGAACGGAGTTCATATGTTAGTCTAGAATATAATACAATGTTATTTATAAATATTATATAAGTATATTTTATTTTTAAATGAAAAATTTAGAAAAACCGAAAATTTAAATTGTCTATAAATAAGTCAAAATATGTCAAAATACTTTGAAATTTTAACCATGTATAAAAAACGTCAATATAAAGATTTAATGATAATTTCAAGTTATTGCGGTTTTTCGTTTTTGAGTTAGGGCATTTTAAAAAAACCGATATCATTTGTCAGTCTAGAACATTCTACATTATATTATATTTTATATGTAATTTTATGTCAATATTCGCTGTTCAAACGCTTATAAAAAAAATTGTGCATATGGATTTTAATAATTTTTGAATGAAAATAAAAACTACTTCTGTGGAATCTTCTGTTACATTTTCAAGTATTTTGTACGATCCAAATTTTTTTTATCGGCTTAAAAATTAATATAATATTTTGAAAAAAATATGACATAAAGAAAATGCCAATATAAACAACTGATAAAATTTTCAAGTTTCTACAACTTATACTTTTTGGAAAAAAAACAAATAGCAAAAATCGTTTGAGGCTAAACCGTTATTTAACGTGGTTTTGTAAAAATTTAAATTTCAAACACTCATAAAATTTTTTTGTCTGAATCCGGTAAAGTTTTTTTTACAGATAATTTAAGAAAAACTAATGAAAAACCTTGTACCAAATTTTCAAAACTTAGTTATAAAAGAAAAAAATTTAACGTTTTTTCAACCACAAAATTATTTGCAAATTTTCGCAATTTTTTCATATTTCGTATAAATTGGAACTTTGAGCATTTATAAAAAAAAATTGTGACTTACGATTTTGGATTTTTTTTTATCAGTCAAAGAACAACTTATAAGAAACCTTGTATTAAATTTTCAAGATTTTCTGGCCGGCCAAAAAAATGTTATCGTTATTTTTAAAAAAATTGAAAATTTCAATTGTCTATAAATAGCTCAATAAAAATCAAAATACTTTGAAAATTTTACGGTGTATAGTGAACGCTAATCTAAACATTTGGTGAAAATTTCAAATATTTACATCGATTAGTTTTTGAGTTATAGCAACAACAACAAATTCAATTTTGTCGAAAACTTGTTTTGCGTAAAATATACCGTTTTTGCCTTAATTTTTAAGTGTTTTTCCCGACGCATTTAAAATTTTTCACTTTCGACCCCTCAAAATACCAACTAGAGTCACTTTCCTTTCAGAAAAGTTGCTACATAAGCAAATCGAAGCATTTTTACTGCCAAAAATTAAATAAAAAATTAAAAAAAAAACACACATCATTGTAAAACCAATAGATTTCATCACTCCGTTCAGAATCTAAAATGGTAACAATAATAATATTAATAATAATTACCATAGTAATATTGATAATAATATTAAAAACAATAATATAATTGTATCAAATCCTCACGTTGGTTAGACACCTGTGTGTAAACTCTTATAGATGTCCGGGACATTGTATAACATTGGTGTATAATAATTAATTATTGTTTTATCTCTGATATTATCCGGATGATTTGGTCCCATGTCCTAGAGAACCTAAGCACATTGTTCGAAACGCAATCATAACGCTCACATATACGTATAATATAATAACACAGTATTGTGGGACAAGAAGGGGAAATAAAGGGCCATCATGTGTTATAATTTTTAATAATAATAATAATAATGATAAAAATATATACGAAATGCGTGCACACGTTATTATGATACTGGTAAACGGGTGGGCACCGAAGGAAGGGTTGAAAATTTCAGATCGGTGAGGGTTGAGGATAGTTCACGTGGTGAAGGGCAGGTCCGAATACGTTATTTATTTAGGACACGAGGATGAGGATGACGATGAGGAGAAATACGCGCGCGCTCGCGTCATCACGTCACATTAGTATTGGCGAGATGTGATCGATATGTGCGGCGCCGCTTCCGAGTATAAAATACGACAACAGGTAGCGCCGGAACGTTTTTCAATATACCATACATGGTATAGTGTGCAGCCCCCGAGAAAGGATATTTTACCTGTTATCGAAAAAACAATTATTATTTCCTCCCTTCAATTTTCCTGACACCGAGAAATCGATTACTGAAATTATGATATTACTTGCGCGGCGGGGTATGTGTTTGTGTGAGTAAGACAATATGTATACGTGTAAGAACGTTAACGCTCGTCGGGTGATTGAGCAGTGTATATGTGTGTATGTGTGATGTAAAGAAACATCGTTTTTTAGCATACACGTTTGTGCAACGTAGTATGAGTCTAGTATAATTAATCTACTACACCAGTTCTTTAATGTTCTTTAACTTTTACAGTATGCGGATCTCTGATGAAAAATTTGTAGAAATCACGGATCCTCTAATTTTTCGAATACCTATCTTTTTTTTTTTTTAGAAAATATCTCATCTTATCATAATCAATATTGTAATAATTATTTTATATTACAAGTTACATAAGTATGTATGTATAAACATACACATTTATATTTATTTTTATTAAATTAAATTTTTCATAAAATTGTAATATTTTATTTTTAATATTCTTAAGATTTAAATTTTATTTACTTAAGGTGTTGAATTAAAGTTTTGTATTTGAGATTTTAGTTATAAACAAAGAGCTCAGTACTAAAAAACTTTAATCATAGTTGAATTTTCGTTTTCTATTAGGTTTCGGGACTTATTCTTAGTATACACAAGGGCGGAGAATGCTTTTTTACCCTAACAAGCTGTGGCAATGGAATCACAACTTTCACAGCTCTACTCGATAATTCTAGATAATCTTTTTGAATATACAACCAAATTTTAAAACCATTTTTTAACAACTTTTAGTGAAATTTTATATTTAAACTACTATTTGTAGAAAAAAAAAAAATAATAATAATAATAATAACCCAAACATTGTTATAATGTATTCATATCACGTATGTGTTGTGTTAGGTCGTCTGCCGACTTCCGACATGAATATCATGAACCCCCAGGGGCTACGGATAACAGTTTGATAACCATTAGTTAACTATATAGTTATGTATTTAGTCTAATAATAATAATAGTAGTCTAGTCTTCACCAGGCGATAAATAATTAATAACATCATTTACGCGATGATATTTATAGAATTTATTCAGATTTTGAATGAAATCAACCGACCAAGAAACATTTACATTGTATACCCGTCTTGCTGAATCCATACAAGTCCACACAAGTCATATCCTTGAATCCACACAAGTCATATTCTTCGTTCATTTTCTTCAACCTGTACAGCAGATAAGTTCCCAACATCACATTATGATTGGATATTAGAGTGACGGTTCTGTTTTTTTACTTGGTAAATTGATTGGTCAGCATGCTCCACTGGTTTAAGAATATATATTTTTTCCTATTTTCTATTTTCTTCTTTTCCTCTATCTACATGATGAGGTTTTTAGATATTGACCACATCCACATAAGGCCTAGAAGAGAAAATCACAGAGGAAACCATGATAATATCAATTTAAACGTGCTGAAAATGATTCGTAAACTTTAAATATCATCTTCAATAATGATTAATATCGACAGCTGCTATATTGATGATACCATTTTGAAACAATAATTAAAAAATGGGATTTCTTACTAATTTTAATAAAAAAAACTTTTTTTCTTTCTAAGTTATATCGTTCGTTTTTCTATGGCCCCCTCAAAACTCGTCATTCAGCCCAACAGTATTCTGTATTTTTTTCGAGTATTTGTACAATAACTAAAATATTATTTTTATTAATCTGTCATTTGTATTATTTTTATAATAAGAACAACATAAGAACAGAATCATAGTCATTTTTTTTTTTTTTTAGTTTCATAGATAATATACCCAATCTATACAACTTGACTACAGTATATTTATTATATTTTTCTTATACAAGTTAAAATAAAGTTCAGAATTTATAGTTAACTTTATATCTTCTAAAGTGAAAGTAGGAACAAACAGTTTTTTACCACAAGCATTTTCAATTTAATGATGGTTACGTCCACATTTTATAAGCCCTTAAATGTAATCATAAAAATTAATCAACCTATTAATATTTAGAAATATTTATACAAATTTTAAACTATACTTTGTATTGACCAATAAAACATTGCCTCTTATCATAATTATATGAAATTAATCAATAACAGTGCAAATTTCAAGTTATCAGATGAAAATTTATTTTTAAAATGTATTATTAAAGTTTTCATAATTTGATAATAATGGAACCTCCAAAAACTTTCTGTATATAGATTAAATTCATTTTAATTTTAATTTTATTGCTCAGAAATTAATATTGTAAAAATATGAAAATTTTCTAAAGTGACTAATTATTAGTGCTAATTTATAATTGTTATCCTATTAGAATCTTAAATAAATAATACAGAATAATCATTAGAATGTTAGATATTTCCAACTTGAAACTTAGATTTTATGGCAATTTTATAATTCAATAATAATTTTGCTTTATTTAAAATTTATAAATTAAAAAAAATACATATTCAATGATGCCCAATATAACGTGCTTTATCTCAAATAAAATTAATTATTAAAACTCAATTTACCACTTGGCACTTTGCATAAATTATTAATTCCTTATTAAATAAGTCAATAAATAATTTTTGATATGTATTTTTATTGTATGTCTTAGTTCATGTTTTGAATATTTAACTGAACAAATGTATAGTATCATAACATAAATGTTGAAATTGTAAAATTGTATAATTGGCTAAGCAATAGATTTTGAACTCCTTTAAAATTGAAAATACCGGGTCACACTGAAGGAGTCAGTCCACACCTGTTCAATTAATTTTTTCTCAACATTCATATTAGTTATACCTTAACAATATTAAATTTATCTTAATAATATCTTTTTATATTTTATCTTACCTAGGTACATTTTGTTCAATTCATCTATTTATTAAAGATGATGAAAAAAAAACGTATCTAGATAAATTTAATCTTAAAAGCACACAATTTTATATCCAAGATAATTTTTGAACTTTTATAAATTGGTTAAAAATATAAAACAATTCTGGAAAAAGCTATTTAAAAATTTATAAAATTAATTTAAAGAATATACTACTATTTTTATAAACAATTGAAAATTTTTCAACTAAATGTTTAAAGTTAATACTTTAAAATAAGTCTTATCGACAATATCCATATATTGTTTTCAATAATTATTATACTTATTTGTAATATTGTTGTAATAAAAATTATTATGAATTGATTGTGAATGTGAGTGAGTATTTTCAAATAGTTTAAGTATATAATATTTTCGTAGTAAAATTACCTTTTATGTATAGGTTTAAATGAATGATTAAATATTATAAATTAATATTTTTAAATAATTATCGGGTATACTAATTTGTTTGTATGAATAAATATATAGATGTTATTTCAAAAATAATTATTATAAAATAATAAACATTTATTTATAGTGTTATTATATTTTAATAATTAATTTTTATATGCTAAACATTTTGAATTCTGGGTGTAATGATTTAATTCAAAAGATTTTGAATAGTGATAAAAAAATTCATTTAAAGGAAATTCAAATAATTATACTTGCCTATTAATAATAATTATATGCATTTTTTGTTATTGATATGCAAAAAAAAAATTAAATTAAAGATTTTATTATCTAGTTAATAACGTTAAATTATTAGCTTTATTTAGACAAAAATTATATTTTTTTCTATATCTTATATTTATATTTTTTTTTTGTTATCTGAATTCAACATTGTTACTTAATAACATTTTAGTATTATATTGTTAATTATATATTTTTGAAACCTTTAACGATTTGCACATATCTAGAACGATTTAATTAGTACCATGTGCCATGCAATATGTGTGTATACAATGTAGAAGTATTTTGATTTGATTTTTTGTTATACTCCGTTAAACTTACCCGACATAATATAAGCACCGTCATAGGCCTTAGTCATATAGCATGGGCTATAGCTATAATTGATACATTTATTTTATATATTTGAAAAAACTGATCATAATCATAGCCAAAGCATCAACATTTTGATGAAGAATTAAAAACTTCAACTAAAATATAAATTTTTGGAAGGGCTAAGCTCTTTCAAGTCCCCCAAATGTTCACCTATAGTTTTCAACCATAATTAAATATTATAAATATCAAAATATGGTCTCATGAAAATATATATAACTACATACGGTTTAGAAACAAAATTAAATCTTATCAGAAAACTTTGTATGAGTGTTAAGAGAATAGCTATTTTAAAGTGTCCCTAATTTCGAAAACTCAAAAAAGTATTGTAAATCTTCATCAACGACATCATCTAACAGATTTAGTTTGTTTTTGCCGGACACAATGGAAATGTTTAAAGTTTTACTCAAAGTTTTCATCACGTGAATGGTTTAAAACTTTCACATTAGAGCTACTTGAAAAAGATCTTGTTATTTTTGTGTGATTTTAAAAAGCACTAAACTGTAACGACGACCTTCCGCTACTTTCTAGCAAAGAGCACTCTTAACCAAAATGTCATGAAACGACATCGTGAGAAAATTTATCGGACTTTTTTTTTGTAATTTTAAGAACATTTGGAATAATATTCATCGTAAATATTTACAATTGCAGTGAAAACTCGATTAAACGTCACTATCGGGATTAATTTTCAAAAAAAATACACATAATACAGTACACACTTCATATTATATACCATTACTACCAATAACACTATTAAACTAAAAATAAACTAAAACATTTTAAATAAAACAATCAGTCATTTTCTTTTGTCATTTTTTAGATCCAATATTTCGTAATTGACGTAGAAGTAAAACTTAGTTACTCGTCAATCACTGATCAGATAAAATTAAAAAATTTTCAATTTATTCGTTTACGTTAAGTTTTTTATATCTATCATGCTTGTTGGATGTTACAAATTATTTTTATACCCTTGATAGTCACCGCAACGAGTTAATCATGATCGCTTCATTAACGACAGCGATGACGGATAACAGAGTGATATTTAATGGATATATTATATTATATATTATACTGTACATAAATAAAAATATCATACTCATTCCACGCTATATATTATTGTTTTAAGAGAACAGTATATTTTTCTGGTATATATATATTTTTTTTTTTTTGAACCGACGACGGCTTCGGAACTGTTTTTCATATTGCTTCGGGGCTGATATTTAAACCACTTGTTTAAAACCGTTAACTCTCTCTAACAAATCAAGATATAAACACATACTGGAGTATAGTAGCAAGTTGTATTTGTAAATATAGAGAATATCATATAATTATTTTATTTTCATTCAATTTGCTTATAATACAAATGCTGCAGATTGTATATTTTCTATTTTAATAATAAAAAAAAAATAAAAAAAATAATATGACAGTGATTATAATTCAATCAATTTATTTTATAAATTAAATATTTATGTAAAATCCTTAAGGTTGTCCAATTTATAACAAATACATTTTATTTGAATATATAAACTTCATATTTTAATAAATATAAATATACGATGAATGTTCGGGTAATAATAAATAGGTGAATCATGTCATAATGCATACGAATAATGAGGACAATAGTTAATTTTTGTTATCTTATTGTTAAAATAAACTTCAACTTCTTTTCTTAAATTATTGAATGAAGTAATTGCGATTTTTGATTATGTATCTACATTAATCGTTTCTTTAACAGTAAAAATTGTGAGACAATCAATTATTAAATTAAAAAATAATTTATTGAGCTTAAATAAAATTGATATTATCATGAAATCTTACTGAATCAGAGATAAATTCAATAAACAATAGTGTATTTTAATCATTTTTATAATGCCATGGAATATTTTTATTTTTTTTATTATTATTACTATCCGAAAATGTAGTGTTATCAAATAAAGATTTTTAACTTAATTTATATTATTTATTTATTTTTGAGTATAATTATTTATATTTCACATTCAGACAAAATATCAAATTATACAATGTGAATTTTGGCACAATATATTAATATATATAATACACACATACAAAAAAAAAAAAAAAAAAAGCACTTGTTGAGAAAGAAATATTCACATATTATTTCTTCTTATATTTAATTTATTTATCAAACTTGTTAGAAATAATACGAAATATAATTTATTTTAAAATTGGTTTAATTGATATAACTTAATTTCTAAATTAAAATTATAGATAAAAAATCACAAATCTTTATTTCATAAAATATTATTAATTACGAACAATCAATATAGATTTTTGTTTCGGTATATATAATATAGTTTTGTTTAGAATTTTAGAAGTTTCATCCAATATCAGAATTACCGAATATCATAGAATTTTTCCAATGAATTTAAAAAAAAGGAAAATTTTTTAACCAAATATTTTAAACCACGTTCGCTTGTATTATGATATAACAAACTTAAAGAAGAAATCAGAAAACAAGTTTGGATAAAATAGATACGAAATAGCATAAGCAAATGTAAAACATTAAAATATACATAAAACAATGCATTACTTCTTTTTTTGTATTATTCTAATCATCAACATAAAAGAATAAAGTTATAATTATATGAATCACCTAATTTAAGAGTCAACGTAATACGGTTATTAAAATTTAAAAATAAATAATGTATTTTATTGTTATTATGAATAATACAACTACCAATCAAAATTGTAAGAGTAACATGGATAAAAACTACAGTAAAATTAAAAATATGATATAATTTTACAGTATAATCGACAGTATATATTACAGTATAATACATATCATAAGAACTAATATAAAAAATGACATATGCTTAAATATAATATATATTTATAATCTTGTCTTAGCAAAAGTTAAATTATTCTTGTATAAATTCTTTCGTTTATTTTTATTATTTAATAACCCTTTGATATAAGATCTTAGAAGGCTAACACTTATATATTCATCATCCTATAACAAGATGCTTTTAAAAGTCACCTACCCACAGTTAATTAATAATTAATTCTTTTATCACTAACATTCTGGATATAATAAACTCAGACTATTTTGTAGCCGATAAATATTAACTCTGCAAAGACAACATTGAATATATAAATAACAAAAAAAATAATAATAATACATTTCATACTAGTCATTATAAAATAAATTATATTTTATTCGTGGATTTCCTTTTTAATTGAGTGGCTTTATGAAAATACGTATAACAACAACAAATGATATACAAAATTCTTAATATCCATAAAATGGAAAGACATTGAATTATATTGTTCTCAAAATATATTTATAATGTCATATAATTACGATATTAAATTGAGGACGTGTATAAAAATAATTAAGACAATTTTTATTTAAGTTATAAAAACAAAATCACAGTGTTCTTATTATATATTTTCTACCTTTTTTATTATGATAGTTTTAATAATGTTATTGGTATTAGTTTTATAATTGAAAAATGTTTGTAAGTATAAATATTATTTTTTCATTTGTTTAATACAATCGCGAGTATAACTACCAAGAAGTTGAGGGTATAATAATATTAAATTTTAAGTTTTAATTCACATATACTACAACTATAAATATGTAGCTTATAAATAAGTAATGAATAATTCACTTGATATAGCAAAAATATTATATATTCAATTGTTGACTATACTATAGTTTCACGAACAAAATCGTTTTCGAGTTAAAATAAGTAAATAAATATAAAATCTAATATAAACAAAATAAGACATCGGTGATGTATATAAATTAATATAACATGGTATAATATAAATGAATAAAGGTTTGAAAATCAGTTTTAATAATAAATAAATATATTGAAAAATAAACAACATACGTAAATAAAATTAATAATTATTTTGAATTTCGATTAGAGGTTGTGTTCATGATAATTCAGTTCATATAGAACTGGGTATGGGCTTAATTTTTAGGGGCTTGATTAAACAATAATTCTTGAAAACTACGATTATATGATTATCAAATATAGCAAACTCTATTTGGATATAGATTTAAAACAGATTTTGTGTACTGTTAAAAAATAAAATTGAAAAATCGTGATTTATTTTGACGAAATAATGCGTAGGTTGTATGTTGTATATTAATATATATATATATATTGTTGATTGAATGCCGTTGAAAATAAAACATATAATAAATACAAATAAAATTCAATATTGAAAATATATCTATGAGTATGAATATTGCATTTATACTTTTTAGGAAAATGATATATCATAAGAACATAATATTATAGATTTATTATTACATTCATAGTTTACAATTTACTTAAGTAACTCAATTTTTTCTACTAATAATCATAAAAATTACCCTTAAAGAATAGTATTAATTTTATATCCCAGTATCATACAATGACATTGTTCGCTATAACAATACAACCCAGGACTGATATTCATAATTGAAATAATTTTTCCTAGTAGAATATTAAAAATGTAATATTATCTAGATTCATTCTTGGATTGACTGATTGAACAGAACAGACCAATAACATTTTGTTGTTTTATATATTTATTTATTTACTATACATATAATATGAGAATTTAATGTCAGTTTAAACATCGGTTTACTTCGAATAAAAATCGTTATGTTCTAAATCATACGCTTCATAAATACTCTTCTCTACATTATGTTATCATTTCAATGTAGCCGAAACTTTTTGAAAAACGATTCCACTCTAGCTACTTGTATGACCAATGTAATCCTTTTGGGTACTGTACCGAGTAGTCTGACGCCATTATCCTCGAAGTTGACCCTGTCAGATGTTTAAAACGTTTCTAAATGGTATTTTGATCAGCAAGTCAAATAAATCTTTGACGTAATGAATTATCTATATAGCAATATCAATGACAAAATATGACAATTTCCACTCACTAATATGTAATATAACTATTTTGAACGGCTTTTTAACAAAAAGTAGGTTATCTATTGAAATAACAATAATTTAAATGTTTAAGATATTTTAAATGGTTATATATATATTTTTGTATAGTTTATATGATAAATGCAATTTTCAAAATTTCATAGATGCTTTTACAAATAATATAAACATAAAAATAAATATTAATGGAAACTCAATGTGATTTTTGGATTACTTTTTACGAGAATTTGTAAATAATTATTTAAACATTCGTGCCAACTTTAAAATAATATTCTCAGTAGGTTTCGAGCGTCAACATAGCAATTTAATATTTTGAAATTGCAATGGCTGTGGAAATTTAAATTAAAAAAAAAAAATTATTTTATACATTCTTGTCGACTCAAGTGATTTAATATATAATCCATAACATATATATTGAAATGCCATAGGTGTTATTTGCAATATTTTATGATCACATAACAATACATTCATCGGAAAATACTGCTCGTAGGAATATGGCGAAAGCGTATCCACGATAATGGTTAAAACTTATTAATCATGTGATCAAGTTTCACACACTAAAAACAAAAATCCTTGCTACCTTCAAAACAGATATTATTTTAATTTTCTTCGTGCGAATATAATTTCATATCATGTGTTCTTTGACCAGCAAATTACATATCAACGTTCAAAAGTAAAGAAACATTTTAGGTACGACGGCGTTTCGTTTAACTACAAACCTTTTACTTGTTTTCCCCTCTTTCTCTTGTCACTCGTTTTTCTTTTGCGTAAACACAATGATAAGGGTGTATAGGTGGACACAAAGGTACACACGTATCGCCTGTCTAGATGAGCGGTAAACATATATTAGGGACCAAGCATAAAAGAAACGGTATGTAAATTTAGAAATTCCTGGTGGAGTTCTCCTTTGCCATTATATGACTGCCCTTTATGTTACGACGAACAACTCGAGCACCACCCACAGGAAACCCAATATCCCCGACGGAGTTCAATTTTCTCGAAAACCAAACGTAACTGTCATAATTTTATTATTTAGCTAGATCGAAATACCCAACGTTTATACCTATAATAAGTTAATTGTACAGGCGAAGGCACGTAGTTACCGTATACTCATACTTGCATTATATACGAACGAATACACTAATTGATATTTTATTTCTTTATAAGTATACAACTAATTTATTTTGATAAAAATTATAATAATATTGGTGCATTGAATCAGTTCTACTTTAACCCGATAAGTTTTCGTAGTAAACCTTTACACATAATTTACGTAAAATCAACAATGTGTTGCATTTATAGTGGTTGTAGTTATTGAAAATAAATCTAATTCAATTAAATAACAGTTTAGATTTATAAAGTTGTATAAAAATAAATAAGTAATTGTACTTGTGTGTTAATATTTGAAATTTTTAAAAATTATATTGTATTTTAAGAACATTTTTCAGTTCATTAATAATTGTAACTTTTGAAACACTAGATAATATCATAATGTACATTTTATATTACAATTTATTTACATGAGTGTATATACACTTGTAGGTAGTTCAGCAAGAAGATATAAAATATTTAGGTACTTAAAAACACTATTATTTTAAAATAACTAATAACTTCTGTTAAACTCGGTTTGATAGAAAATTACTATAAACAATTTATTATCTGTATATTAATTTTAATTAGATTTTTACTATATTACAAGCATGATTTTTGCACAACTTGCTTTATACTATAATCATTCAATTTTGTTTCTCATTCTTCGATCAAATTTTATTTATTGTATTTTTAGAATATTATATTGGATGATAAATTCCTTTTAAAACTTTTTTATATTATTTAGTTTAATATAACTTGTAGAGAAATAACTGACTTAAAGGAGGAAATGAAAATTAATTAAACTGCCCAGGTAGTAAAAAATAGTCAATAATATTTAATCTATAAGATGCTAACTCATATATGAATAATATATATTTATTTAATAAAACTACAGTAAACATAAACATTTTGAGTTTTTATATAATTTTACCACAACCAGGAGCGAATATAAAACCACATAATATGAACTCAGATAATATGTATATATAGTGTTAACACAGACGTATTTTAGGATAAAACAGTTATAACTCGTATTTTATTTTATTCATAAAACTACATATACACATACACTGCAAGTAATAGTGATTTATGAAGAAATTGTCGGGAAAAAACCATTACAACAATTGGCAGGCACGAATTTTTAAGGTGTCGAGAAAGTCACGTATAAAATATCTACAGCATTAAAATTAAATTTGTATACGCAGAAAAGTAGTGTTTTTCCCTTGGAGAATAGCGTAATTCTGGATACATTTATCTATATATATATATATATATATATATATACTGTAGATTTACTTTAAACAAATGATAAAAAATAAATAAATAAATCAAAGCCTCGCATTTAATTTTAATTAATGATAACTTGAAACATTTTTAAATAGCTTAGACCACTCAATATACTAAATAAGCATTAGATTTATTAAATTGTGACACATATTATTATTGAAATCAATATGGTCATTATATATTTACACCTTTTTGACATAGTCAATTTTAGCTAACGAAATAATTATCATTATATTTCATTTTTTACTTTCAAATTACAACTGTACATTACATTACAACATTTAGTTAAATAGTTACATTTGTTAAAACGATCAAGTTTAATTATTTTACTACTGGTATCAAAAATAAAAACTGATTATTTTACGAATACGTTTTTCTACCAATCTTTTTAGTTTCTACTATTCCATTATGTTAATGTAAATGATAATCATATTTAAATGTTTAAATGTTAAGTTATAAAATATGATATCGATTTACTAAGCGTATATTTTATTCGCATGCACATAGACATTAAATTATCCAAAATATAAGTAATACCTATAGAACCACCATCAATAATGGTATAATATTTGTATAAATTTAAAATACATTATGTTACTAACACATTATATATATATACAAACATTATATTTTTTATATAAAAATGCGTTCAACATGAACTTTTTTGTTTTGATGCAATAACCTTTGTAGATTGTTTTAATAAATCATTAGTGTATTCTCATTTCACAGTTCATAATGCTTCATACCAACTGCTGGTGCGCTTTGTAGCCGAGTCTATTATTATCTTAATGTTTACGAAGACCTCGGCCTACAATAATTAATTTCCTTATTCTGAGCACTTAGTTCAGCAAAACCATTGGATACAAAAAAAACTAATAGAGTGAGCATAATTTTAAAAGTGTAGACTAAAAAAAAACCAAAAAATATGACCTCACAAACTTCTAAACAGTTTAAACCATTGACCGGTTGCTACACTCGATATACAGTGGAAATCGAAATTATTATACTTCGATAAGGCTCAATAGCACTATTTAAACGAATTTAAATTGTTTATTTTTGTGAGTTACTCAACGTCTACTTCAATGATATAAATTAACACTTGTGTCATTGTCGTTGTCATTGTCATTATAGCATCAATAGTAAAGATATAATCAATGTAAATATTTAAAATATTAAATATGAGCAATTTGATAGTTAGAAAGTTTCAATTAAAGTAATTTAAAAGTAAAAAATTGCAGACATTAGAATAAAAATAAAATAAAATAATTTCATGTTGGTTTTGAGAAATCTTTAAGAATTTTTTTTTCAATCATAACATTTTATTTTTTTTTTTTTAACTATCGAAGAAATTAAAATACTATGTCAGTTATTTAAAATTTATCTCAGCTATTATAAAAACCATCCTATTATATTAACATTTATTATATATAAAAATATAATATTTTTGAAGTAGACTAAGTTCAATTTTAAAAATATAAATTATCGAAGGAATTTATATTTTTAAAATTGAACTTGGACTACTTCAAAAATGTTATATTTTTATATATAATAAATGTTAATATAATAGGACAGTTTTTATAATAGCTGAGGTAAATTTTAAATAACTGACATATTGTTGGATGATAGAAAACATTATACAACATTTATACTTTGCTTGTAATCAACAATGACGACTTTGATTTGAAATTATGAAACTCCGAAAATCATAATTAAATTTTACTTTAAAAAAAAAAAATTGAATATCAAGTTTTAACAAAACGATAATAATCAAAGAAAATCTACATTTTTATAATTAAGAATTTATAAAACTTTCAATTTTTATACATCAGGCTTGAAAGTTGGGTACAACATTTTTTATAAGATTTTCTTTGTAACCAAAATCAAGATTTAACTGGAAAAAATTAAATAAGTTTTATAAAAGCAATAAATTAAATTCTGACGAATCGTATATTTTAACAAATGTCCATTAAATTTTATAAGTTATTTAGTTTTCTCCCATAAATATTAATCGCAGCATTTCCAAAATACACATACAAGACATTTTTTATTCGTATCTCATATACTAATAGTTTTATTTAACAAGCATATGACATTATTGATTATAAGTCCTAAATTAAAATAAACGAATAATTTTGATAAAAAAATAAAATGTTTCATTATTATTTTCCTATTTCAAGTACAATAATATTATATAACTCATATATATGACAATATTATCATAGTAATAATATAAGTAATTCAAGGTATTTAATTGTACCAGCGTGCTAGGAATAAAAACCCAAAAAATCATAGAATGGCAAAATTGTCTTTGACTATGCAAGGACCCTTGAGCGCACATAATTTATAGGCCCTTTTAAAAACAAAAGTATGAATAATACTACTATATTTTAAATCATATTAAACATTTGAAATTCAAATAGATATTTTTAGCCTTAACTTTTTGTTCATAAACATACCAATGATGTTATGTTATCACGGAAATATAATATAAAATAAATTTATAACTACCAGTCATTGTACGTCGATAACATATTAATCAAATTTATTGCCAAAGAAGTAATTGTCATTTTATTTATTGTTATTATATTTTAAGTTTAATAATATTTAATATTCTTTTGTTATTTTAAAATATTTTTTAAGCCTTATAATCAAATATTCAGTTGAGATAGGTTGTGTCAATGTGGTATAACGTAAAGATTTGAATTATATTTTTCGAAGCCAATGTTGGTCGAGAGCCCCATTAGTTTAGGAGACCAAGACTCCATGGGCCCTTAGGGTAAAGACAGCATCGTTAAATGACAATATTTTGGAGCAAATATTGAAAAAGAAAAATATTTTATTATTTATAAAACCTTAAGTATAAAAACAAATGTTGAAAATTGAATAGAGTACAAAGAAACACGAGACACTAAGATTATACATCTGAATAGTTTTACATTATCTCTCTTTAAAATAATCATGAGAGCCATAGAAAAAATATGATTACAAACAATATACAAATTACGATATTTACTCACATATGGATTCCTGTATAGGAATATATGTACGACTTTTTGTTTTTTATTCGGTAAAATGGTTTTTATTTTTATTTTTTATTTAATTGAATGGCAACCCGAGAAGCGATAACTAAGTTCTCACGGTAGATTACAATTATTCTTCAGTAGTTCCACAGTGTTTTACCATACTCTATGCTCAAACAATCGATGCGATTTCAAACTTATAAATGTTGTACATTACCAGTGCAAATCACCAGGCTTTTATAAGGTTCCCGTGTAATCGATACTCAATGATCTACCTTATTACCAAAAGTGTGCGCACGCAGTAGTCAGAATAGGCATTTAACTATTCTGCGGACCTTCCCTCCCTCACCAAAGTATTCAATATTATCACGTTAGTAAGTAACCCTTTTACGTTCAATCACTTCGACACTCCCGTAAATGTTAAATATAGAAAATATGGAAAAACGTGATTATTAAGTTAAATAAAGTTACTCCATCCAAATTTCAATGTATTATGGATAACTTCCCTACTAGTAATAACTGCGCACGCTTATGATTATTACACTTTGATATTGTAGTGTATTAAAAATATTTTTGTATGTATTATTGTGCCTACTCAAAGTCAAGCACTAAATCAAATAGTTAAATGATTTTTTTTATAATTATAAACAGTGTCTTATATGTTCCTTGGTACTGCAAATTCTTGTGTTTTTCAGAAGACATTAAAATTTTTCTTAAAATTGGTACCTAAGACGATTATCCAAAACACATTGACAGGTTTGTCAATAGAATAAAAATATTGGATTAAATTTTAACTTGAAAAATATAAATCTATGGCCTTCTTTAGTTTCGTTTTTCTAGTATTCTTTTATTCAATTAAAGACAAAATTCTCGTCTTTATAGAAAGTGATGTTTATGATCTTAACTTTATCCCATGGTTGAATTCTAAAGTTCATATTTATCAAATTACATGCAAGGCAATTAAGGTATTAGGTTTTATATAAAATCGCGTCAGACTTCAAATTTTCAAGGTCGATAAAAGATTTATATTATGCTTTAGTTAGACCAACCAATGAGTATGGTTGCTTGGTATAGAATACTCACTCAACGGTACATTAACAACAACTTGAATGTGTTCAGCACAGATTTTTCAGCTTTGCTGGATACAAATTAAGTATCTCCCGTCCTCCCCATAATCATGACCCTCTACTCCAAAGTTGTAATCTTCTATCTTTAGCTGACTGTCGCCTTTCTCGTGACTTGAAATTCCTTAAAAATTTCATCAATGGTAATACTAATTCTCTTTCTCACCAGCACGTGATTTTTCAGTTCCTGCATGCACTACCCGTAACTACCTGTTTTCTATACCACCATGTACTACTGGTTATCTAAAATATCGACCTTTTCCTCGCTGTTTAAGATAGGCTAATTTAGATTTTTCCTTTTCTTACTAACTTATTGTTACTATTGTAAATATTATTATTTTTTTTTAAAGTTTACTAAAATATACCTCTTTTTCTAATTTATAAATTTTTAACAAATGTACACACTATATGCTGTAAATACTAATTGGGCAGTCATATTTATAAAACAAAAATAAAAAAAAAATAAGAAGTAAAAAAAAAAATACATTACTGATAAAATATTATTTAATTAATATTTGTTTAATATATAAAGTATTACAAATGTACAATATAAATATCATATTTTATAATATCTATTGAATAGAACAGTTAAAATTCGTAAATCATTTGTAAACTTTTTCATAAGTCGCCCTTAATGCTATTCTGTAATTTATATATTTATATATATATATATATATATATTTATTTATTTATATAAATTGCTTTATTGTACATTTTTTCATATACTTATTTATTGTGTTTTATTAATACAGATTGTTTATTATCCAACAAAAGAAAAACTTATTTCATAGAAACATAGAGAATTTTTTATACAGTCATGTTAATATGTTTACTATGTATTTAATTTACTTATAACACATGTATTCCAGATTAATAAATACTTATTATTCATGAACATTTGTTTTTAAATGAATAAAACAATTCATCCTGTTTTATTTAAACTTTGAATAAATTATGAACTTTTGAATGAAAAAACAACAATACGTTTATTAAAAACTAAATATAATAATAAATCTAATTAATATTTTATCAATCTAACAAGAAACACTCAATTACAATGAATAATAGGAATTTATTTATTGCATAACCAATTTCGCAGAATTATTAGTATTATAATACTTATGTAGGAAAATAAAAATCTGTAACATTTTTTTGACTTTAAATATTTCTTTAACTTAGTTAAATTCTTTAAATTTTAAATTAAATTATTTTTTTCGCAATCACTATTTATAAATAAATGTAGTCTAGTATTGATTAACAAATAATTTTATTATACTATAAATATTGATGATAGTTGCATGTATTAAATCATTTCTTTTTTGCTAAACATTTATTACCTCATAATTTATCTTCCAGAGATGTCGCGCTATCGTACCGTTATTTTTATAATATTCAAATGTTAATTTTTTCTTCCTTAATTATAAATCGTTATAAGTATACACAAAGTTTGTTATTATTTGGAGCTATTGATGCAAATTAGAACAGTTACATTTTATATTTTGCGTATTGTCATTTGAATGCCGAGAAAAGTTTTAAATAACAATAAGTTACCGTTTATTTTCGTATGATTTAAAAAAAATATTTAACTGCAATTAGAACCAAACTTTCAATTGGTTATCAGATTTCCTAGTAATTTAATAACATTGATTACACATAGAATGGGTCACGGTGTTTTCCTGTATATTCACCAACATACACATAGATTTATTACATCAGCACATAAATCTTCGTACAATACTTTTATGCAAGCGTTGCATCAATACAAATTGTACGTCCTTTATTCGATTTTTATCTATAATTAATAATATCACTTAAAAATGTAGTGTACCATCGATTAACTTCAAAAGTTATATTCAACATGTCTTTATAATTTATTAAAATCCCAGCATAATGTATGAGTGAAAATGCTCACGACTGCAACATAATTATATTACAAATCCGTTAATCTATTATTTTTTATTTATCAGAAAACATATACGATATATACCATCGATTCTAACCACATGAATCATGTGCCTATACATACACACATGACTACAATATCGTATGTATAAGGTCTATTACGATAGAGCGATAAAGTTAAGTTGCGTTCGTTTAAACTTGATTGCATCCTGTTTGTTGAAAAATAAATAAAAACAAATCCGTTTAGACATTAATAATTTATCGTGCGTATGTAAATGTTTTGTGTACGCGTATGGGTTAACCCCGTCTTTATGCTGAATGACTGGATTCCACAATGCAAATGCGTGTACGCGTGTTACAAGTACACAACAGCAACGCGATATATATGTAAATTCGCGAGGAGGAAGAGTTAAAATTTTCGCAAATTCTGATGGTGGCGGTTGAAATGTACACGCATCTGTTACGTAGGATACAATATTTGTGTATGTGTATGAAAATTTGCACACATTCACGTGTGATAATATCATATACACAGAGACGTAGGAAGACTTGTAAGTGCCCCTGACAAACTAAGAACAGAACCTCATTTTACCAAACCAAAATTTGATAAGATGACTTTTACCTTTAATTTTACTAATATTTTTAAGAACACAATTTATATTTATTAGTTATTATTACAGTGTAAATTCAAAAATTAGTTTTTATCGCTTTAAGATTGTCAAATTCATCGATAATTTCTTTGTATAAAATTTTCTATATATAAATTCACTTGTGCAGTTTTCACAATTCCATCATTAAATTCACATGAAATTTGTACGATTGACGTCTACATTTCGGCGAGGACTACGGGACTACGTTTTACGTGTATTTAGCGCATGCGAAGTGCGGTGACCGTTTAAATGGATCGGTTTGCGTACCTGTTATACGTCTTTCGAAAGCCGAGCTTAACGGAAAACATCATAATGTAATCCGTCCGTTATATGTTGTGCGTAGCCAATTGTGTAGGGTCAAGGTTACGATATGGGGATGTAACGGGGCTATAGGGTTTCTTTTTTCTTCAGCAACAAACTATAAACAATAAGTAATAAGAAGAAATTATGTGATTATTACGAGAAACTTTGTGACTGAAACTTGTTTTACGGTTAGAATGTATTAAGTATTTACCGAATTAAAACGATGAAATGCCAACGTAATATTGCCAATCGTCTATGCGATTTCAGTAAACGGTAATATGATAATTTCTTTTAGGATATAATTTAAAATGTATAAAATCTTGAAATCGAATCGGTGTTTATTTTTATGTGCTACAGACATGAACATCGCGATTTAAAAATAAACACATAATATTTACGTGGAACACGTGTCTTGAAGTTGGTTGTATAATTTAATAATGTTTCGAACCTCGTGGTTCTTGTTAGAAAAAAAAATCACCAGATATAGCCACGGGTTATTATCATTCATTTTCTCTACCCATCCGTTACATAATGCTATAATATGAACGCAATTTATGTGTTTTTTATTAATTTAATTTTTTGTTTTTCCTCCAGTTACGATTTCCGACTGCAAAGACCTGTTTGAGCTGTCGGCCATAGTGCCCAGGTACGCTAAACTGGGCGAGACAGTGGTGCTGAGGTGCAATCATACGGTGGTCGACAATCAGCTGTACAAGGTGCAATGGACCAAGAGCAATGACAAACTGTTCCAGTACATTCGGGGACGCGTGCCGCCCTTCATCAATCACACGATACCCGGAGCAAAAATCGACGTGAGCATTGCAGCGTACATATAATTATATCATAGTCGTGTCCAGATAACTTCAGCAGCACAGGATAAGCGTGCGAGTGCGGTAGTGTGTTACCAATAGTGAAATAAACTATGGTGTCTAAAAATTATGAAAAAATCATTATTATTTTACAACGCGAATAAACATTGAAATGGTTTTTAATTCCTATCATAGTTCTAAACGTCGTACGGTTAGTATCATAACTTTCGACTAGCATCAGTTGATAACGCAATTTAAGTCCAATGTTGCGGGTCGTGCCTGTGCGCGGGAGACGCGACTCGTCGGCACGTCTATGAAACGTGTACCAAAACGTGCGCGCATATTTCAAACGAGATGCGCGCCGCTGCCGTCGGCTTTCCTATTGTCTGAACGTTTACGACGGGCGACGTGACTGCGGCTGGTCTATATATGAAAATGCTTTGTTCCGCCGTCCGATGGTCTGGAAAACGAGACGGTCGAGCCTTGGCTGACCGTGTGGTCTGCGCGCCGTGCGGATGATCTGCACCGGCTACGGTGTTGAGCTACGGCCGGTCCGCCTCCGCACCGGTTGCACCGCCACCGTGCCCGTCACCGTCATCACCAGTACGCTTAACTCGATTTACTGGAAAAAACACACGACCACGCCATCGTCGTTATTATTTTTGTTTTCGTTATTCGCGTTACGTTCGTACGCGTGCGCGCGTGGCCAAACAGTGTTATGGCTGCGTCAACAATGCCGCCACGATTCGTGATCTATTTCGCGACGTGTACATAGCAATACAGCGAACCGCTATAATACCCGAAGTGGTTTCCAGCAAACAATAACTACTACGGTTCTAATAACATATTTCTGCATCAGTGGTTGTGCTGTGCTACATGCGTTCAATCATTTTCCGACTCTTGTCCCGCGATACTATTGTGATTTAAAAAAAAAAAAAAAAAAAAAAAAAAATGATAATAACAATAATAACCCTAACCCCCAATGGAAGATTTTTAAAAACCGTGAATCCCTAACCAAAATTTATTTTCCAATAACATTTTTCGATAAATCGTTTCATGTTGTAATAACTAAAATTATATTTATTATAACATGATAATGATAATGTAATTCATTTTTATTTCTACAATCAGTTGCGGTGTTTTTGGTAAATTTTTCAATTCTTGCACTTTATTTAAAATAGAAAAATAAAACAATTCATTTAGTGATAACTTTATGTTTATTTTCAAAGTGTCTTTTTAGTTTTGATGGTTTTAAAAAATCGTTTGTTAATACCTCAAAATATATCACACATCTTGGTTTTGTCTCTTCTTCAGATCCGTTGCACGTGAAACCCATTGATAAACACTATCATACTAACGATGTTTTGTTAACTTTTCATCAACGTCAGAATCCTTCCTTTTTAAATTTAACCACGGTCCATTTTAACTTAAATGTCTCTAAGATAATTTAAAAAAATATCACGTATTAACCCTAAACTACCCAGGTATAGGACCGTAATTGAGTACAATCGATCAACTGCACTTAGTTGTAGTAAATATACGACTTCCGATTAAGTACTGTACGCATGTAAATTTTGTATGAACTAGAAAAACTGATAAATAAAAATTAATAATACATTTATTAGGTGTATAATCTACACTTAATATCTGTCGCTGTATATTCTCAATTGTATTAAATTCCATTATATATCGTCAATGGTGTAATAATGATAAGAGAGGTTTATCTATTATGCAATAAGTTATATTATATAATATGAAAAAAAAATTAATAATCCAACTATATTGTTATAATGCACTTATGTCACGTACTGACATATGCTATTTATTAAGGCTGTCGCGGACCGTCAACATAAGTATCATGGACCACTAGAGGGTGGCAGACCACAAGTTAAAAACCGCTATCATACATTATATATTATAAAATTGTTATTTTTATCTTAACCTATTGAACCACTACAATAGCACTTTGAATATTGGGATGGCCCATGAAATTCAAAATTCTCAACTGGTAGTATTTTTTAATACTATTTTCTAAATGTTTATAATTATTTAAAATTCAGATGAATGGAGTAGTATATCAAAGTAATATATCATATACATTTCGCTTTGGGTTCGCTGATATCATCTATTCATCACTCATCTGAACTTTAAACGCTTAAAAATAATGCTGTCTTTTCAAACATTCCCCATGATAATAATTAGAATTTTTTTAAAATAACATAAAAGTATATATAAAATAAATATATAAAATTACCTATATAAAAGTATATTATAAAAGTCACTTAAATTTTGTTAAACATTATTATAACAAAATCATCCTGAATTTATTCTCACATCATAGAGTATGTTTAAAAATTCTAGGGAACTATTTACAATTAAAACCTACTTCAATATTATTAATATGATATTGATAGTTATGTGAACATTTGTTAAGATACATATTATTAATTTATCCTTTTATAAGAAAATTAATAAAACTCGTAATTTAATTTACTCCGATCGACATGAAATTTTAACCCATATCTATATAGTGTATAGGTTGTACCGAATTCTTAATGATTTAATTTCAGGAAAGCGGAAATTTTTTTTGCACATATCATAAACTAGGCACGAGTTTTTTTTTACAACAAAATCTGCAGTTTTATGTCTCTATATGTAAATTCTGCGTTATAGTATGTATATTTTTGAGACATCTAATTACAAGAATAAATTATAATACGTACAATGGCTAATTTATAATTCTTATTACAAAAGCAATAATGTTTTGTTTCTTTGCGTATCAATTAAAAATAATCGTTTTGATTGCTCAAAATCATTAATTATATACACTTTAGATGTGCACGAAAACAATAAAATTGTATTCAATATAAACCTCAGTCTTTCAAACGTATTTACAATTAAAACCAATATTAATTGAAATAATTAATTTATTTGCGTGATTTAAATATAGATTGTTTCAACTATTCAAAAGTATTAAAATAACATAATTCATAATATATTTACCCGTTGAAATTTCGGTAATAGAATAATATTATTACTTTACTAAAACAAACGACTCAAGATTGATATTTAAATCGACTTTAAGAAAAATTTTGTTTACTTGAAATCGTACGTCATAACCTTTATCTTGTCTATAATTTAGTTAAAATAAAATACAACATTAATATATATATATACATGCGTATGTGTGTTTATTACAACTCTAAAATATATGTATTTTAAAAAACCATGATTTAAAAGTATATTAGAACTCTCTGCGAGTGTAAATATAAATAAATACATTTATATTATAGTAAATAATAATAATTATTATTATTATCAAATTGTTATAACAAATGATACATCACTAAAAATTCAACACTACAATTTCAATATTTAAATGAACTAGACTATAATAAAAAATAATTCCTTTTAAATTTTTCATTAATAATAAAATAATTAAGTTAAAAAAAAATTGAGATAATCAACGATAAATAATAGATATGAAAATTAAAGAAATTATCACCAGAGAATCATCAGACGTAACACTTGTTTCCCAATATAATCACTCTAATTATTTAATATTTCTTTGATTATTTATTATTTAATAACCAAAATAAAATAAAATAATAAGTAATAGTCAACATGTAAAAGTAGTAATTATAATTAGTTTTGTAGTAAATCAGCAAATATTATATGGACATTTTTTTTTTTTTTTTTTATTAAACAATATAATGATATAACTTCTTCCACATTCGAAAAAAAAAATACAATACTTGTATTTTATTATTAAATCAGATACTCCCGTAAAACAAGTGTTTCGTTAAAAAGGTGCTCATATATAAAACACTTTTTGTGTCTTGTTGCTCGATTCTAGTAGCAGCTCACAAAGTATTTCGTCTGAAAGTGCTTTGTTAGTTATAAAACTGACCACACAAAAATTTGATGAATTATTTGGCCAAAGTTTCATTTTCAAAAACTTTAATCTACCTCGAGTTTCCCGACTTAACACTCATGAGCCGCATAGAACTATTTTAAATTAATATTATAAAATTACGAAGTTTACTAATTGGGTCTTGTAAACTCAATTTCAAACTAGTTTGGTTTTATTTTTTATAATTATGAAATATACTAAAAATCCAAAAAAAATATTTCAACTTTTAAGTTTTTTATAATACACACATTTCAGAATAATTATTTTTAATTTTTCAATATTTAACTAATAATATAACATTCATATATTCTAAATTTTTCTTTTCGATTTTACACACATCAATACTTTTAACAATAGTCGTTATTTATATTAAAATCAGAAAACATTACATTTCATAAATGTATTTGAATAAACTCAATTACACAAATTCAAATTTATTTTTTCTCGTAAATGCCTCTATAATTTCCTTTTGAATAAATATTTAATAGAAGTATAATAATATTAAATTTCTTTGCCTAAGTATATTTTTTATATATTAAAGCATGCTTCCTTTTTAACTTTTACAAGTTTAAATTATTTAAGATTAATCTAATACAATTTTAGATGAAATGAACATATACAACAATTTTTAATAGTTATATTTACTATCAATAATAATTATTGAATACAATAATAAATTATAATATTGTATTCTAGGAATATTATTTAACTATATAATTATCAAAGGAATAAAGTTATCCGTAAGAAAACAAATCAAAAAATTGTCAACACAAATACCTTAAAAATTAATAACATACAATATAAATATAATTTATCAATTACTTTTTTATAACGTCCACGAATTTAAGCCAAAAAATTTTATTTTGACTAAGTATTAAAACAAAAACCATTAAAAATGTGTTTCACTGAAATAATATAAAATATTATCTTAAATCTTAAAATAACAATTATTTATTAATAATTATTTTTTGTTTTATTTCTTATATTAAATCATTAAACGTCCATTTAAACTATAGAATACAAAAATCCAACAAAAAAAATGATTTTTTCTTCCTAATTGGTATACTTAAATAATAAACAATCATATTTAATAAAAATATCATTATACGTATATTACAGTAGAAAGGATTGAGCAATATCTAAACTAATTTGTTTAACAACTTCTGCAATACTGTTATTATTATTATACAAATTAAAATAAATTGTTGGATTATGATGGCGAAACATTATATTGCAGTGTGTTTTTACAATATAGACGATTTGTTAGACACTGATATTTTTTTTTAAATAAATGTATAAGTGTTGGGGAAGTATTGGGACCACCTGTTCCCCCACTGTTGTCGATTCACTTAGAAAAAAAAAAAAAAATTATAAGTATATATATGAGCGACAGAATATATTGGCTTTCTTCGCTATTCTTATGATACGATATTTTAATGTAAGATAATGTATTTAACTATTTATAATTACAACAATTTTGCTTACACAAAAAATTTATTAGATCTTATACTTTTCTGGCACGGTAATCCCATATGTTAGTTTATAAAATGTAAACGAAAAAAAAAAAGAACTAAATGGGCCTCGCTCTGCTATACAGTTGGGGGTGGAGTGCACCTCGTTTATAGGATAGGTCATTATTACGATGGATTTGTTAAATTTGAATGCAATGATAAATATCATAGTATACGAATAACGATTCTGAACGGAGTTAATATGTTTGTCTAGGATATAAAACATTGTTATTTATTTGAGCATTAAGGGCTTATAAAAAAAATAATAAAATAATAACTTATTATAAACCTTGTATTAAATTTTCAAGAATTTTCGGTCAACCAATTAAATTTTATAGATATTTAAAAACAAAAATTTTACAAAAATCGAAAATTTAAATTTTCTATAAATAAGTCAAAATATGTCAAAATACTTTGAAAACTTAACCATGTATAGAGAACGTCAATTTAATGATTTGGTGAATATTTAAAAATGTTGCGATTTTTGGTTTTTGAGTTAGAGCATTTTAAAAAAATGTAATTTGTAAAAACGTGATTTTACGTAAAATCTCCCGTTTTTTCGTAATTTTTTTATCGTTTTTATCGATTTTATTAAAAAGTATTGAAAAAGTTGGATTTTTGACTTGCCAAAGTACCATCTACATTCACTTTCCTTTCAAAAAAGTTGCTGTTTAAGCAAATCGAAGCATTTTTACTGCCATAAAAGGTGTCGTCAGTCACAAAAATAAAAAATAAATAAATAAAATAAAAAAATGCACATCATTGTAAAACCAATAGATTCCATTACTCCGTTCAGAATCTAAAATGATTTCATGTGAAATTTAAATTGTTTTTATTAAATCTTATATATCGATTTTTCTAATACTATGAATAAATGTAATATTGCTAATTCGTATCTGCCAACCTATTATGTGGGCATGACGGAGGATGATGTCACATCAAAGTTTATCAGCTGAGTTCAGCCAAAGTACATACAGTCTAGTAAACGTACAATATTGAAATTCTATACAATAATAGTGTCTTGGAAATTAAATTGGAAGTAAAGAGAGGAAGACAAGAAGACCATAAAAGGTATGGTTGAATGGAATTGATGTAACTATATGATGGTAGGAGGTGAAATACTAGACCATGTGAAATTGGTAGGTGAAGGTAGCTGATCCCATAATATAGTTGGAAGATAAGGCATTGATTGTGAAAACACCCAATCAGTAGTACGCATATGTAACGTTATAGATGACATATTGTAATATGAATAAGTTCGAATAGATTAGGTATAAATAAATAAAATCAAAACCGGAGAAATATTATATTGATGGTGTCTGCAGTAACATGAAAAAGTGATGGATATTTTTTCTAAGTTATTTTCATAATTGTTCTTAAGGGTAATAATTATAAATAAACAATTTTTAGTGTTTATACGATAATAACGTCGCAACGTCAAAATTAGTGTAAATAAAAATTGAATTTTTCCCCGTTGAAACGAGATGAAAAATTGTATTCGTTTAAATATTTCCTGTATAAAATTGTATGGAATCAACATATTATGTATGTTTGGATATTTTTTTTCCGCTTTTGGAACACAGGGTTATACTCATACTCAAAAGTTAATATTATGAATAGATTTTAAACCATTTAAATTTTCAATTCAACAATTTAATCTCGAACTGATAAAAAGCCATTCCTAAATCCCAATTATATAACAACGTAGTATAACCATGATATTAATTTCACAGTCAAGCGAACAATATCAGTGATGTGCTCAATTCATTAATATGAAATTTCGAATATTTAATGATAATAAATAATTTAAATAATTTATTATATGGAATAATCAATTTGGCATTGAGTATTTTGGTGCTAATATCCAACATGATTTTACGTTAACACTTTTGATTTAATAAATCAATGCATAGTACACAATGAGAAAGTACGTTAACTAAAAAACAACATCTTCTTATATGAAATATAATATATATAAACATAAACAGAACTTGAAAATTACAACAGCAAAAATAGTTTTGTATAAATATTAAATAACTGAGATAGGTAACTTACATTAGTAAAATACGAGTCATTTTACAAAGTCATTAAAAGACAAAATATATTTCAGTTGTATGCCTAAAACAATTTATCATTTTAAATAATAATACATATAGCCAACGAACATTAATATCGACCATAAAAACATATTTTTATATTTATGAATAAATTACCAAAGTATCTATATGTGTATACAGAATGATTTATTAAGTATACTCACCCCTTTTTTCATGTTTAAATTATGTGCTTTTTCAAATTTCAATTCGCCGTAAACTTATAGGTATGCACTCGAGGGATTCCAATTCAAAGAATTAACTTTCAAAAATACCGAGTTTAAAATGCCGATTATGTTACATAAAAAAATATAAACAAATGTATTAAAAAATAATTTTAATTGCGTAAAATAAATGGTATTCCCATTTGAAAAAGAACAATTTCTATCGTCACAGGATTAAGGACTTTGAAAATAATAAAAACCTATGTGTTAAGAAATATATTTTATTGGTATATATATATGCAATCTCATGTACTGTAGAAGCGCTTATTAGAAACATTTTGGGACCAAGATAAAATGTGTCTGTTAACCGATTTTTTGTAATAATCGATTGGTTTGATTTGTACTATGAAAAAAAAAAAATTAAAAATACGCGAAAAATATATGTATGTATATTATATAGTTTAAAAATATATAAAAATTATATAGGTATATTATTTAAAATATGTATCTATTGAAGTTTTTTGCGCCGAGCAACTCTATGACCATATTTTCATATGAGTAATGCTGCTCAAAACCTATTTCATCCGCACGGTGCTGGATGACTCTCCTGAGGATATTTAGAGTTTCTACAATGTCCTTGTTTGATGGAGATTCCAAGGTTGCGTCACTGTTTTCATCCTCATCATCAGTATTGGTCTGTTCAATTACCTGAGAATTCATTACTGCATTACAAATCTCTTCTTTAGTTTGAATCTCTGCCACATCGAGGTGTGAGTCCACGTCAATCCAATTGCCATACACTTCATCTGAGAGATCGATTGGTTTTTCAGGCAAACTATGTTCATGTTCTTCGTGCTATTGTTTCAAATGACCGATGTGATGTTTCAATAATCCGATCAATGTTCTAATATACGGCCGGTCCGTCTCGGGACATTTTGTTTCAATAATGCGAACGTATCAATTACCTGTGTTTCTAATAAGCGGCTTCTACTATATTAAAATTTAAAATGATACGTAATATAAATATCAGAAAAGCCAATTATTGTTTAAAAACCATTGCATATCGATATCGATCAAAAATGTATGAGAATTAAAATATTATGACAGTCAAAATCGAATCACTATAATATTTTTTATATGTTATTAATAAAAAAAAAAAAAACTCTTATAACTTGATAAGTGGGTATACTTTGTCGTAACCATGTAACGTATGTATCCAATAAATAGTTTTATATGATCAGATATATTAATATTAAAAATCAACATCATTTTTTCCTTTGTTTAACATGTCAAACAGGTTAAACAAAACAAAAAACACATTGTGTAAGATAAAAAGGGTGGTTTTGGGTAACCAACGATCAACATTTTGAGGTATTGTAACCCACAAGGTGCCTACGTGTCGAGATTGTTAGTTACAAAAATTTATTATATTGTGTTTCATAAGTTTGCCATTAAACTTTGACACTAAATTCAGTTAGTTGACCGTGTGATTAAAATTTATAAGTATTATTCTTTTATTTATCTACCTATGTGACTAAAAATTGAATGACATCATAAAACATCCAAATTTTTGTGTATTTTTTTTTTTTTTTTAAATCATTTTTGTATCGAAGATATGGATGTATCCACTTAAAAAATTAAACTAAAAACCAGTTATCGTAATATTTATATAGTAATATCTTGAGTTGAAAATATTAATAAATATAATAATCTAAACTAACTTATAAATACGTGTTTTTTATACAGAGTTTTAAATTGTATTAATATCACTAAATGTAGGTACACGATAAACTGTATACGTTTATTAAATCGATCAAATTATCATATCAATCCATGTTGGCCGCTTTGAATTGTAATATATAATTACAAATATGCCTATTAATAAAGAAGAAATACGTCGATAAACCATGATGTTGTATAGTTAGTATTATGATTATGAACGAGAAAATGAAATATAAATCGCTGTTGAATATTATAAAGATTTTTTTCGTGAAAACTAATCCGTAATGACTTTAAATTCCCTGATCAAATGCTATACACGAGCATAATAAAACGATAACACATACAACCAAATAAAAAATGATTTTAACGTTTTTTTTTTTTATTATATACCTACGCAGATTTCACTTGTAATAGATTGATTATTTTAATTATATTTCTAGTGGAGTCAAACTAGCTCTTCGAATTTAGCACTGATGGACGTACAACACGATGCATCTGGTCTATACGGGTGTACAGTGACTACTGAATCACCCATATATAGCAAAACTTCGGAATTTCACGATCTCACTGTTATAAGTAAGCAGTCTTATATATTCATGTTGGATAAATGCACAATACTCGAACCAAAATTAAATTATTTTTTGTATAATTGTCAGAAATTCAAAACGTCGATCCAACAATTGAAATTTCCAAAGAAGTGTTTAACGTGGGGGATATTTTGGATGCCACGTGTACGTCAGGACCTTCAAAACCAGTGCCCGAGATCACTTGGTTAGTCAACGGAAGAAAGGTAATTTATAAAATAATGAAGCTATCTATTTCGTTATAGTATTAAAAATCAATGCATATAAATACATAAATATAAACAACCTATAATAGTCCTGCCTAGATCGAAGGATTGTCAATTTTTTTGTTTCATAACTTACTAATTATTTAATTTATAATTAAAATATGTTGTGTTCGAAACCGAGAGGAAACTGTTTAACCGAAACGGCAGTACGTATAGGCAAATCTGATACATGAATGTCATGCGAACGCCATTACTTACCTACTACCAAAAACTAATAATATTCCATATTGGTAAAAATAATTTTAGTAGTTAAAATAAATATGAATAATTATTATAAATTATATGACATAAAGGAAATGCCAATCTTAACAGCTAGTAAAAATTTCAAAAATCTGCGACTTAAACTTCTTGAATTATAACAAATATTTAAAATCGTTTGAGAATAAATGCTATTATAATTCATTATAATTAATAATTGTAAATATATATACCTGGAATATTAAAAATAATTTCTTAAAATTGTAAATAAAACAGAAAAATAAAGGTATTACATAGAATTTCTATAAATATTATGTATTGTAATATAGTATTATGTATAGTTATCAATATTCTATTTATAATAATTTAATATTATAAAGAATATATTTAAATTAAGTTTATGGAGTAAAGTCTACTTTTAAAATAAGTACCTGTTAATTGGAAAAATATTTATTTATATTTTGTTTTTAAGGCTGATAAATATAATTACAATACATGAAACTTTCGATTTTGGAAATCTATACAACTATTAAAATATATTTTTGTCTAAAAGGTATAGCAATTAAAAAATTAATATTTTTTTTTTAAATTTAAGTTAAATATTTTTTGGCGAATTCCATACTACTAGTATTTTTTTATAGTTAAATTTCTAAACTATATTAATATCTGAGGTTATAAGAACCAGAATATTATAAAAATACGTGGTATGTGTATAATATTAACAATTTTTTTTTTTTAGTCTTTGAATGGGATTTATTCCAAATTCCCTCATATGTTATATGCCATTACATGTCCACATATATTTAAAAGTAATTTAAAAGTAATTTTAGTTAATACAATAATGGTTTTTTGATCTAAACTTTATTGGTAATATTTTTCTAGTGTTAAAATAGTACAATTACTCCAAGTTACGGTAAACCAAACGATATAGTAGTTTTATGTAATTAACAAAAAAAATTACAATAGACATAAATTATGTAATTTTTTTATAATTTTAAGTTAAAAATAAAAATGCACTGTATAGTTATGGTTGTTACATGTCGGAAAAATTTAATTAAAACCATTTTATCTCATTTCAAAAATAATAACGTTTTAATAAATTATAACGAAGGTATACTAAAAAAATAAAATAAATATTAATACTTTGACCTTTAAAAATACAAATTAACTTTAAAGACACGGTATTCTAAAGGTCATATTAATAAAACTGAACACAAATAATAAAAAGTCAATCCAATCAGCAATGTTAAACCACAAAACAGCTAGATACTTCTTAGTAATTCAATTACAATATGTATCCATTAGGAAAACAAATGCATTTTTAGCTGATGACTTTTCTGTTGTACATTAACAGTATGAATATAAATTCATTATATTCTACCCAGTATTCTGTACCCATAGCAAACGTATGTTTTTTTAACATTATTTTAAAATTTCCTTATATCGGTTCGTGAGAACTTCAATAGATTCCGAGTAAAATTGCTTTGGGAAAAGTTTTATCTATGAAAGGATGGTATCCCAATATTTTCTAATACATTTGTATTTTTAAAAACGTGACGTGAAAACGTAACACTACACTTTGAAAGATGTAAAGAAACGGTGAACATATAATCTGCAGTTTAAATTGAAAATACGTGAATAGTAATCAAGAATAACGGTAATGATTTTATTAATGAATATTTGATTCATACTAGCTTTTTTTATATTCTTATTTTTTTATTCTGTAAACTACAACGTGTATGATTTTTTTACCGCTATCGAAACGGTAAAACATGTGATGTAACAATAACGATGAATTATGTAGGGAGTAAACGTGCACACACTTTGGCATGATTCATTGGAATGACGCGTTTAAACGGGCTTTTAAATGCATAACCTCATATATTTAATGTCTGGGTCGCAATCTCATCAAAATAAACTATCTCAGGTACCAGGAGTTTTGTCCGAAATCGTTACAAATAAGTTTTCGTTCGTAAAATTATACGCGGCTATTATAATATTATACTCACTCTATGTCACGCCTCCGTCTGCGCCGCCACCGGAATAAAATAATTATAAGTATATTTGCGTACATGTTTGAATTTAGAAAATTTGTAAGTAATTCATATTACACGACTTTTCGTGATAAACTACAATGCCTGTCTGACTTCATGTAACCTATCTGTGTAAAGAAGATACAATATATTATAATGTATGGTACTGAAATGGTCTTACCTTATGAAATGAATAGTTGAACAAGGTTCGATGTACAATTACAAACTGGACATCAATATATACTATTAACTATACACACATACCAATTAATATATTACAGTACACATGATACAATTTTACGTATCAGTATTTTACGTATTTTATATACTGAAATATAATTTAAATTTAATGATTTTTTATTTTTTTTCTCTTTTTTCGTTATAAAAATTTTGAGTCTTTTAATCATCAAACACTATTTTAAAAAAATCTACATGCATTACATTTGCATTTTTCATTCGAAAACCACCTCTTACATTGCTTCACCACAGATTTATGAATATGAAAATTAGCTTTAATGTGTTTAACCGAATTCAAATAGTACTTATAATATGAAATGCAGGTTCTATACTAACAAAGTGATGTTTACTCTAAAGTTCATAATAACATAAACAATGAAAGACTTTTTAAATTAATTATAATTTTTATTATATATTTAAGTGATGAACATATGTTTTTTAAATATTATAAAAAACATTTTTATTTAAACAAAATATAAGAAAATAATATTAATAAAATTCATCCAATTTACACTTTAACAAGTTCCCATAAACATTAAGTTTGTATAGGTCATAAAAGAAAATTGAAAGGTCATATATTGCAAAAAAATCGTATAACTATTCAAACTATATTCTGGTACTATTTTTTTCGTAAATATATATTTATTGATTTGTTCCAACACGAAATTTAGGAATAGTTGTCGCCTCATGCGCAACTGATTTAATGCGCATGTGTTAACATGGTTTTATCATGGTAGAATTATTTTTAAAGATTTTTGAAGAGTAGCTTACAGATAACCTAGTGTGAAAATTTTGAACCTTAAGTATGAACAGAAAAAATTTTATGAATTTTTATCTACAAAATAACTTACAAATTTTCGCAATTTTTACATATTTCGAATAAATTGGATTTTTGAGCACTTATAAAAAAATTGTGACTTACGATTTTAGATTTTTTTTATCAGTTAAGGAACAACTTATAAGAAACCTTGTATTAAATTTTCAAGAATTTCTGGCCGGCCAAAAAAATTTTATCGTTATTTAAAAAAAAAAAATTAAAAAAATTGAAAATTTCAACTGTCTATAAATAGCTCAATAAAAGTCAAAATTTAACGGTGTATAGAAAACGCTAATCTAAATATTTGGTGAAAATTTCAAGTATTTACATCAATTAGTTTTTAAGTTATAGCAAAATAAAAAATTTGATTTGGTCGAAAACTGGTTTTGCGTAAAAACTCCGGTTTTTCCTGTCGCATTTAAAAATATCGAAAATTTTTTACTTTTGACCCCCCAAAGTACCAACTAGATTCACTTTCCTTTCAGAAAAATTGCTACATAAACAAATCGAAGCATTTTTACTGCCAAAAAAGGTGTCGCCAGACACAAAAATAAAAAATAAAAATAAAAACACACATCATTGTAAAACCATTAGATTCCATCACTCCGTTCAGAATCTAAAATAAAAAAAACACACATCATTATAAAACCAATAGATTTTATCACTCCGTTCAGAATCTAAAAAAAATATCAATTAATTTATAACAACAATGAACAGCAGCATTTTAATAAATAATCCCCCACCAAACAATTCAAATATAAATATGCTACATTGGAATGTAAATGGTTTTTATAATAGACTCGATGAAATCAAATTACTAATCAACTCATAAAACCTCGACATTCTTTGTCTACAAGAAACAATCCTTGTGCAAAATTCAACAGCATTAATCAAAGGATACCAATCTTTTACCAAAAACCGACTAAATTGTATTAGAGCCAGTGGTGGAGTAGCCATTCTTACCAGTCTATCATACCCAGCACAAGAAATACCAATAATATCTCAACTTGAAGTAATTGCTATCAGACTTAAATCCAAAGAAAATTTCATAATATGCAATATATAGATATATTGGTAAACAGTTACCAAACCTCACCAATTTCGACCAAAATGATATCCAGAACATTATTAACCAACTTCCCACCCCTTTTATTTCTACTCGGAGATTTTAATAGCATAGATTTTAATAACAACACCTTATGGGGTTCAAATCACTCCGACACTAGAGGCCGCATCATTGAATCAGTACTGGACAATCCACAAATTATACGTTTAAATAACGGTAATGACAAATAAAAAATAAATAAATTAAAAAAAATAAAAATAAAAAAAAACCTAACCATCATTGTAAACCCAATAGATTCCATCACTCCGTTCAGAATCTAAAATATTACTTAAATATTGATAAAATAATAATAAATAATAATAATAATTTCTCTAATTATTAGTCCTCATCGGAATAAATGAACTGTTTTGACTATTAGCAACCAATCTTAAGACTGATCTAATGACGTGTTTGAACAATTGTCTAGTCATTTGAGTTTGCGTTTCGAATGTGTTGAAACGAAAATAATTTGAGAAAATATTTTATAAAACTATTCTATTCTAGAAAATCTGTTTCGTTCTGCAGTATCTTTAGCATACCTTTGACTGAGAATACATCTATTTAGGCAATAAAATTGAAATTGTTATAATATTCGAGATTCCACTAAAAAAATTTTATATAAAAAGAAGATCGTCAAAACTCACAAAACCATTGATAGTTTGATATGAATAAATATTGAACTCGATGTCATAGGCTAATTCGGCTTATCATTGTAATCGAGTTCGAACGGATCCAGTTTTATTTTAGTTCATAACTATTTTAATCAATCATCTCATAATTTATAATTGTGGTAAATTAATCAGAACAAATCAGAGCTTTATGCTTAAGTCGTCCGTTTTCTGCGGTTGGCTTAAGGCCAATATTTAATTACATTTAACCATTCAACACTTGTTGATTTCAGTATATTTTACTCGTTTTTTTATACAAGAATCATATTAATTAATAAATAATTCAACAAATTTTTTTTTTCCAATAAATGTGAAATGGTTCATTACAGGAAAATGTAATGTCTCAATACCTATTTCACTATTACAATTAAAAAACCGTGTCTATTTAACTCGTTCATGATCATGTATTATTGTTTTTTTATAACTTATTTAAAAATATTTTTTTATTATCACTAAATGACTTACATATAATGTACACTATATATACATACATATATATACACTATATGTACCAATTTCAACTTATTTAAAATAAGAATTTTTTTATACTTTTAAAAATATTTTTTAGTTAATTATTATTTTAGCCTAAAATTCAGTTCCTACAGGATAAAAACGAATAATTTGAAATCTTTTAAACTTACAAAATTGTTACTTGAAAAAACATAGCTTAGAACTCTTAATTTTTCAAAACACATATGGATTTTGAAACCCAAATTCATAAAAAAATCGTATCCAAAAAAATTAATAAACAACTCAAAAGCAATGAAATAACTAATTTTATTGTTTTTAAAGTATAATATATGTCGATAAAAAAGCCAATTTCGAAAGAAACCTATCATTAAAATATGAAAAACACGCTATTGTAGTAAATTTACTAATTATATACAAGTCATAATCATAAAAATCGGTTGTAAAAATAAATTAAATGTATAAGAAATGATTAAATTATTGTGTTGACCGTCCATCCATCTGAGATATATTATATGTATAATAAGTGATTCGTGTTTTGAAATATGGTAGAGCTATTTCGTATGAATAATTTAAAATACATTTGTTTTTAATTACCTTTTCTTTTTTTTTTTTCTTTTTTTTGCAGGGTATAATAGCATTTTTATAACGTATAAATGTAAATGATGTATAAGCATTAGTTTTAGTTTTAATATGTGTGTCAAACCGTATGTATATTTGTGTGCCCTGTGAATAAATATATTACATAGAAATTATATTGTTGAGATAATAATAACGATCGAAAAAATAGAATTCTGTGTTATATAATAACTCTTGTTGGAAATTAAGTAAGTGTGAGAGATTCAAGTAACTTAAATAATTTAATAAAAATATGTGATATTTATTGTTTTATTTTTTTATATCCTTTTTTTTTTTTTTTTTTCATAGCATGAAAATAATAATTTCTAATATAATTCGTATTTCTCTTTAAACATAAGGTACATACAAGTACATCACTAGAGTGTATTTTTATACAAAAAAAAAAAATCGAAAACGAAAGCGACGGCTGCAGCATGTCGTTAAAAATTATTCCGTCTATAAATAGCGTGTTATTTTTACGTCATTTATTCATGTTAGTAAAAATGATAAGTACACAACATTAACTGCTAACGATGTTTTTCAGCCGCCGGACACGTACATGAAACCTATTTTGAAAGCAGCGTCAGACTCGGCTACAGCGATGCGACTCACATTACCCGTGTCAGACCGACTCGGAGCCGAGGTCCATCTGACATGCCTATCAACCATACCTGGATTCCTTAACGAAAAATCCGACTACCACGACTACGCCGACTACAGGTCATCGTCGGTCATTGGTAAATATGATAATTATTAAAATACGACGATGATTTCTTATGTGACGTATGCTTTTGCCGCGCGAAATGACGCTGAGGAGTAAAGACATCCGAAGATGATAACATTTTGAGTTGGGTAGACGAAAAGAGTGTAAAAGTTTTTTCTATTTAATTTAAGTATAAATTAACGAACTTTAAATAGACAATTTCAAACAAATTGAACATCATATAAATCCAATGTGATTAATGCGTATACTCGTTTCAATGATTTTATTTGCATGTTTATTTGACGTTAAATCGAAGACGCACATACACCGATTTCATCTCCCGCTCCTTCAGTTTGAATTCAAATCTCTACACGTCATCAGTGTTGTTGTAGATGTCACATACGCCTAGTGATAAAAGTAATCGAAAGATGAATCGGTGATAAAAATATAAGACCTACTCGTGGTGTGCACCAACACCTCTGCATGGTTTATTTGTGTTCATCATATGTCACTGAAACGAAATAATTCTAATTCATCGTTCTAAACTGTATTTCAAATGGTTGAAAATTCAATCGCTAGCAAAGCGTATAGATTTTTGAGTTAATGTTAGATTTGGTGAAACGTTATGAAGTATGTTCTAAACGAGGTTCTAATTTTTCAGAGTCACGATGACTTCAACAAAATCGATTTCGCTCAATTTTTAACGGCATTACGTCGGCCAGTATTCGTTATAGTTATTTTACGGAATCACCGAGCCGTTAGTCGCGATGACACATGTCTGGTCGTTATAATTTTATAAACCTATAAAAAATTTCTCGTTAAAAAACGTCAAGCTGACGTCGAAAAGCTGACTTGACCATTATACGTACCCATGTCGGAGTCGATGACGATGAAACATAGTATGCGGATTAATTTAACAATTTGTATTTGCACTTTGGAGCTCATCATTGTACGGGTTCTAAAACTATAATATTCTGTGTAGAACTATGATGTGTTTATACGTGTTGACAGAAAGTTATACGCAGAGTTCGTTCCAAGTTCGCTGCCCAATGTGTATATGCAGTTACCGCGAAGTATATCATATTATATATTATTCTGTGTCATTCGACAACATCATGTTCACTCGTAGATGGAGTGGAGGAGCTGGGTAGAGACCATGATGACGCGTGCTCCACAAAGCTCACTCAAGCCCACCAGCTGCCACAAACCTCCTCTGCACCTTTTCATGTTTCCTATCCTTATCGTGACACGGTACGCGCTCGTCAAAGATTTCGTCTAGTACAGGTACATCGTATTACCATCATGACTAACAACCGACTGATTACGGCCAAACACGTCACGCCGCAACAAACGAGATTAATTACCCTTTCGGTGTAATACCCTACGCAGGATGTTCGTGTCGCGTCGTTGTAACCGTTAAATATTACGCACGAGCTCAACTACGCCGCCACCACTGCAATTAGCTCGTTTTGCATACCATACATACATATTTAGTGGGTTTTAATGTACGTGCACGTAACCGCAGTTTGCATGTGACGCAGTTTTAAAAATATAATATAATGCGTAGAACATGGTTGCAAGCCTATAGACATCAAGCCCGCGAATGCTCGTTAGGTCGATATTCTGTAATCATATTATTACTATGATACATATAATATTTCATTTTCGTGTAATAGCTCCCCAGTTTTTTTCAAAGACTTGTTGTACCTCAGTCCGTCTTAACATTACGGGAATCTACGAGATAAAACAGTTGACATAGAAAATATATATTATTAAACATTTAAAACAACAGTCTCAGATGTACTTTCCAGGGGGGATGTTTCGAGAAAGAGACGTTTCTTTATTCGGTTATCAAGGCCTGGTTTCAAGTTGATATATCACGGTGGACCTGATTATTTTTACGTCTTGGAACATAATTTGTATAGTCGTTAAAACTTATGCCACAATCACCGTTTCAACGATTATCAAATTAGAGACTTATTCGTAAATCGTATAAGATAATATAAACTATGAAAACGAAACGTGTTCAATTCATACTAAAAATATAAACCAAGAGCAAATAGATTAATTTATATGATAGAAAGAAAATTATCAATTAATTTAATGTTCACGTCTAAAATGTTCAATCTGTCCCTAATTATAGTATGTATATAATATTGTTTAAATACATCAAAGTCAACTTCGTCCCTACTAGCCTACCAAAAATATATGTTTTTCAACCGTTTTTAGGAACTAATATGATACTTACATAAACGTATATTCATACAGTGCACCTTGGATCAAACGATTTTTTGAGAATATTTTCAGTATTGAGTTGATAATTGTGATGTATTATTTTCAGGTTGTAATAGTTCACACTGCAATTCTAAGAATCAACTACCATTAGTTTCATTAAATATAAATACCAAAAAGAATTTTTAAACACCGATTGCTTCTCAAACATCACAATGAACTATATAAGTACCTTTATAACATTATATAGTTATGGAGTAAATTATTTGACATGAGATAATTATAAAATTTTAATTAGATTATTTTTACGAAATGTACACATTTTAAAAATAATAATTAATGCTCTATAATTTCTAAATTAATTATTTACATAATACTAAGAAGCATAATTAAAATAAAACAATAATACATATTCAAAGAATTATATGATACTTCCATAAAATATTATATGTAGTTGTAAAATAATTGAAATCATAATTTTTTGACCTCCAAATTGTATTTTAAAGTATTGATTTTTATTTTTTATTCGAAATATATTTACAATTTATGCAATAATAATATATATAAAAAATAAGTTTGATTATATGATTTGAATTCTGAATTTTGTTTTTCATGTATATAATATGGGAAGACCTCCACAGTAGTACCAAACAAGACTTTTTATATTTTTTATATTTTTTCTTTTTTTGATTTTTCTCATTAAGGAACTTAGTTTTATATTTAGTAGATTGATATGAAAATGTAATTTGAAATGGAATTTGGAGTAATGAGTTTGTAGCTCTAAGTTTTTGGATATACTTTTATTAGTTATATACCAAAAATCAGAAGTAAGATGTATTTATATTGATTTATACTTATATGGTTTTGATGTTTCGCCGTTTAACAGTTTCCTAAAATTGTCTTCATAAAACCTTACTAAGCAAATTACAGTTTGGAGTTGAATAACTTAAATTTTGTATTGGGTGTGAACTTCATTTGAAACATTTATCGAATGCTAACCCTACGTATTTGACTTTGTTTGCTAAGCTAATGGTAGAACTATGTTGTTTAACATGAAAATGGATAGTCGGAAAATCGTATTATTAAAGTTAAATGGATAAAATGAGTGTCATTTATTTTTACATCCCATCGGTTTGCCTATAAATAAATAGTATTTAGGAGATTTTTGATCATGTAAAAAAAAGTTTGAGGGTTGTGGTGTTGCGCTAATATAAGTGAGTCATTGAAATTAGTGTCATGAATTCACAGAATATCTTTGAGGTGTCATGGGTAACATACCATATAAAAAAATAGTAATGTCACTTGCTTAAGGGATAACAACTTTGATAAGACAATATGTTGAGTAACTGTTTTTGAGACGAACTGTAAAGAAATGGTCTGATATGTAAAATGATGTATTAATTTAAAAATTTAAAAATTTCTTAAAATAAAATCGTTTTCTACATTTTGTATACATATATGTGCTGTTATTATTAAAATATAAAACTTTTTTTTTAAAAAAGATAGTAGTTAATTATACCGACTCAATTAATTAGCTAAAATATTAGAGAGCTTTTATAAACTATAATTTAATCATTCAATTTCTTATCATTCAACCCAACGTTATATTTTATACATTTAGAGTAAATCATGATTGGTATTTATAAGCATAATTATTATTAAGAAAATCATTTTTTTATAATACATATATCATAAAAGCTTTCATTTCCTCTCTTTTGTTTTTATTTTAACGGCGTATTATATACTATATTTATTTTAATTTTTATTAAAAACATTGTGTAGATCCGGACCCCAGTAACTAACCTGTAGTAAACGCAATGTGTTATTATAAATAAATTACCAACAAAAACCCTGGTCGGAAAAGACGGAAAGCGGTATTGTTTTGATTTTGGGTCGTTTAGTTGTGCAGTAAGTTCAAACTCGGACGAATGAGATGAATCATTTATTAATGCGCGCAGCAGGTCATCGGAGTATGTAGGTGAAACGGTAGTACATATGCGAAAACTTACTAGTTCCTGCATACTAGATATCGATAACCAGAAACGAAATTAACATCGATTATAATAAATAGTTTGGAAAAAAATTTGATATAAACACTTTAATTTAGAAAAAAAAAAAAGAAAATCGATCAACCGATAACCGATGGGAGAAAAATGTAACGTTTACCACATGTCTCGAAAGATAATATTTATACGCATAAGTGACGTCAACTCTTTCACTGTTGCATACGCACGAAGAAATATTAAGTTTTGAGTGGCCGTAGTAATGTGCACATGAATAAATTAACCGTGAAACGATATTCGACCATCGAACCGGAGGCTAGATAACGAGGGTATACTGCCCATACAAAGCGTACTTCTGTTCGCTACTTGAACCGTTCAACTCCAATACCCATACACCATCCATAGAGCAAATATAATAGATCAAACGATGTTCAATACAATTCAATATCTTGTTTTTGACACAAATCACTGATTTACGTAGTCGATCATCAACAGAGGTAAAATGTGTTACATTTTATTTCATAACGTGAAATAGCTTGAAACTATATTAAGATAATGAGTTGGTGAGACAAAGCGTACATGATCTGAGTGCGGTAAAATGGGGAGGGGGTAGTGAAACCATTAGACAGAAAATCAGACAGCGTTAGGACTGTGAAAACTGTATAAAAATAGTTGTGTTTTGCGTGAAAACAACTAGATCGCGAAGTTATCACAAGCAGGATCCGGACATAAATTACATTTTCTTAATGTAAAATGTGTATCAAATTATGATATACCTACGTAATTGGTCAGAGATAGACCGAAACAGATCATGAGATATACGAGAAAATATAAATGGTTACGCATACATAGTTATGACGAGGAGTTACAAAAAGAAGGAGAAGGATGTAGGAAAATAGTAAGGTGCGTATATACAATAAAGAAAGATGGTGTGGGCGATATAGATAGGCCATAGCATTCTAGGGAACACCATTCGATATTGCCACTGTAAACTAGTAATCAAGAGTATTGTAATACGACGCTGTTAATTTTATAATACAATAATTTTGGATGATACTCCTGTTGTTAAATTATAATAAATTATAATATCTCACCTACTTATTGTACTAACATGTCTTTATATATTGTTTATTTTCTTTTTTTAACTTTCATATATTATACTCGGTAATTATCACACATTACGAGTCTCCGATCGCCCAATCCGTTAAATATATCGATTAGATTTTATGCCAACTTTCAGCACATAATAATCATGCATTTTCACTAGATAATTTAGATCTTATGCATTAAATCGAATTTTTTTGGAGACTAGTGTTTACAGCCATTCCCTTCCTAACTAGATCATATAAATAACTTTATTATTTTTATGTAGTCTGAACACACTCATGTACCAATTTTGCCTATATAAAGTGCCGTGTTTGCAATTATGTAGTTATAAATAATTTATAAGAATTATTATTGTTATTGTTTATTATTATAAATAATAATAATTATTAACAATTATTGTTGTTCTAATAATATTTCGATTGACATGACATTTCTTTGACGGTTATGAAACATGTTGTGAATGACATATTTTTTAATTTCCATTACAAATTAATTATTCATGGTAATTTTACCTAAGGCAAAAATATAAAAAAAACCCATGTATTGTAATACGAATATTTAAAACGATTAATTTTATCTAGTCATAATATCTAAAGGACATAAAGATATAAAGTAACAGGTACAGCACTGTTCGTAATTTAATAATTAATAATATTTTTGACTTGAAAACAATACGTACTTCATCTCATTTTAATTCCTTTTTTTTGCGAAGTAAAAATAATTGTATTTATATTTTATTCCATAACAGGTCCTCACTGATTAAATTCATATAGAAACCTTGGGTTATTACAAAGGCTATTAGAATTTTAGAAAAAAATAATTAAATCAAATTATCAAATTCTGATTATAACTTTTATATTTTTATTTTATTAAGAAAGATTTCCCATCTTTAAAATAATATACAATAGAAAAAAAATCTGAATTAAATTAAACTGGACAAAGTTATAGATTTGGGTATCCAACGTTACAACTTCAATAATAAGATGGTGAGAATATTGAATTAGTTAATAAGCCTTATAAATAGATTGACGATAAGAATTTAAAAGATTTTAAAGTTAATAGAGTCTACTCAGATGTGTATCTGTGATTGTATTTTTAGTTTGATATCGATAATTCAATTTAGTTTTTTGTTTAAATAAATACCTAGATAACTGTTTTAATTCTTATAACAGATTATGATATTTTTATTTTTTATCGTTTAAAGTTTAAACTTATTTTGAATACTATATACACAACTTTTAAGATTTAAATAAGTATTATAAGAAATAACTCCTGTGACGTCTTCAAATGTGTCTAGGATAGTATTGGTCGTGTGTGGTATGTTAGAGAAAAAAATTATATACCATATAGGAGCTACCTCGAGAGACATGCATAAATGGGTTGATAATTGGACATTTTTTCATCACAATAAACTATAAAAGAACAATTAGTTAAAAAAGATCATATTATGAGGTAAAGGCGATTGGTAGAAATCGAATTGTGTGCAGAAGTTCTGCATGAAAGACGTAGTTGAAATCTTGCCTTAAATCGAGCAATATACTCGTTTATATGTACAATTTATTGCAGTACAATATTGTTTTCTTTTTAAAAATTGAATATAGTATCAGTTGTATGATGTACTTGGTGCAGGAAGGGGTGTGTTTATTTTTCTTAAAACTGAATTGTGCGTCCGGGATGTTTTTTTGATTAGTTAGCAAAGGATATATATATATATTTTTAGTAATTTTTTTTTTTCTAGAATCTCAAAAACATTGGTAAAAACTAATTAAACAATATGATAGTGAACATTATATTGATTTATTTGTTTTATAATTTATAACTATAATCGAGTATTTCAAAACTGGAGGTACTGTTCAGCAGTTATTATGACATTTGTAATCAAAGCACTGTAAAAATACTAAATTCTTAGTTTTTTGGAATTTGCACAATATTAATATAAAATGCATTAGTATCTTAGACTTATAAAAGATAAAAGTACAACAAAAACTCCATATTTTGGTCTTTATGGGTGTAAAAATACCAATTACATTGGAAATTGTAACAGAACATAAATATACTTATTATGAAAAAGGCTTTTAACAGAGCCAACAATTATTATTCACAACAGCTAATCGAAACGTAGGACGAGCACAACCAATCACAGGACAGAACAAGAGTAAAACACCACATTTTGGACTCAGAAAGGAATTACAAGCACTTCCGTACATCATATAAACATCAAAAGTACATCTACGGATAGGGGAAATGAAGACGAAGACAACAATACCTTCCCCGTGGTTGTAACCCCAAAAAACTTCGGAGATACAATCAAATCTAACACGAGAGAAAACACAACATGCACCCGGATAGTGGATTGGTTTACTAGTCGGTACGGATAGTAGTACTTCTACTAGTAAGATTCGGCATACAAAAATCAATATTCTCACTCATTCTTCATACTTCAACCAAACTACAACGAAGACTGAAGACCCGAAGAAATCTCAAGAATATTCAACCAGCGGACGACCGGTACGATCCCGTGTGCAATTCCCACAGAGTATCGCCACTAATTGATCGTACGGTCCAACGACGACACCGATTCCGATCTACGGCGTTCAAGTGCCCCGATCGACGAACAACGACCGGTACGATCCCGTGTGCAACTCTCATAGAGCATCGCCACAAATCGATTGCACGGTCCGACGACGACACCGACTCCGGTCCACGGCGTTCAAGTGCCCCGACCGACGGCCGGCACGATCCCGTGTGCAACTCCCACAGAGTATCGCCACTAATTGATCGTGCGGTCCAACGACGACACCGACTCCGGTCCACGGCGTTCAAGAGCCCCGACCGACGAACGACGACCGGTACGATCCCGTGTGCAACTCTCTTGGAGCATCGCCACCAAATCGATCGTACGGTCAACGGCATTCCAACACATCGGCCTATATATATCCTTGTCCACGGGACTAACTAAATGGTAACCTCTCGTTATATCCGACATCGGAGAAAGGCTTAGACCGGAACTCCGATGCGGATACTCGATGCGCCATTAATAGCTTCATGTGACATAAATATGTTGGTCAGGCGGATCGATTAGCAACAGGGACCTTACAGGACGCAGAAAAGAAATCAACCAGAGGCAAGAACTTACCAATTGGGTAACCAACTGGAAGACATTGGGTAATAAATTGTCCTTTTCAGGACAACACTGATTAAAAGGAAGTCCCCCCAAGCGCGCCTGCCTAGGCCTCGCTCGACCCGAACAGATATTGTGATTAGACGCCACTTAATTGAGCGGGCCTAATACAATTATCTGTTCCGTCCCTAATATTGTATAATAACAAAAACTCCTTTCATATTATATAAGAGATTAACGGGAAAACAACATTTTCCATTCCCGAATATTGTAAACATAAAAGTTTGAATAGAAATAAAGCACTAATTATATACATATAAAACGGATGCATTTATATTCTTGGTAAACGGCTATTCTACTTCATAGTGAGTAACGTTTCAAAATCAAAAAAATATCAGTGAACTACAATGAAAAAGTAGCTGCAGAAAAAATGGGAAAGTATGGTTTATGAACTTAAATAAAAAACTTATAAATTTATATTTTATGGGAGGGAAAATGCTTATGGCTTTTATATCAAACCTAGATGAGTACAAACATTTTTCGCACTTCAGACTTTAAATCATGACAAATATAAGTAAAATATGTAGTTTGTACTTCAAACTATGATTCATTAATCTAGTTTTCTGTAACTGGAATAATATGAAATACTAAATATATTACAAGTTATAAAATACGAAATACATAAAGTACAAAATATTCGTTTTCTTTCTATTTCGGTAATTGTGGAATATTATAATATATTTTATACTGATATTCTATAATTTTTCAAACACAGATGAGAAACATATGAAAAAATGAATAGTGAAGTAAAAAATTAAAGGAAGATAAGATTATTTTTATTGAGAAACTGTTTAATAATATTATTAATTATAAGGTCATGACTGAGAGATTTATTTTTTAGTAAATGTTTGATGATATACTATATAAGACTTACAAAGTGATTATGTGTTTTGTTGATAATGACATGAGTATTGGTTAGATAATTTTCTATATATGACGTAGATGGGTATAATTAATTTTTGAATGAGGAGTGAAAATTTTTTTGTGATGAGTTGCAAATAAGTTTGCCTTTTCTAAGTTATTTATTGCTAGTGTATAACTTGCAAATATAGTGCTGATTATATCCTCAAAACTATTGAAATTTGACATAAATATACAGTATACAACGATTAATTAAAAATATAGAACTATAAATTACATTAAATAAATGCATATTATATAACAAATATATTCATAAGATAGAAATTATATTTTTATAATTTTTTTAAATTAAAATAATAATGAAGGCATTGAGTAAATTGCTTTTTAAAATTTCGATTAAAGTGAGATTATTATATATACTGTTATAAGATTAATTGATTTTATTCCTAAGAATTTATATTGCATACGGGAACGATTTTCCATTAGCCATTAAATGTTGTTGTTTAAGGCGTATCTAATATTAATCCCATGAGACAACTAAAGTAGTAAGTTATTTTTTTAGAATGATTGATATTGATTTAAGATAAAAAAAACTTGTATTTAGGACTTACAATCAAATGTATAAATTTATGGTCGGACATATTTACTCTTTCTTTAGGGCATCCTTGATTAATAATATATTTGGGTTAATCTGAAAATTATCGCAATATTATTGCGATTATGTATTTATAATTTTTTATAAATTAGTTATTAAATTAAATCTATAATATTGGTCGACCATTAAATATGTATGCATTATCAACGTTAATAACTTGACATTATGGTTTGATAACGTTATTTTACAAAAAAAATTGAGCAAATTAATGTCAACTGATCTTATGCACTTATTTATAACCTCGAAACATAGCAATACAAACGAAAACGCAAATTAAAGAAAAAAATTAGGTTATAGCAATTCATTAGAAGACAAGGTTGTAAAACAATCTTTCATCGGAGTCAAAAGTGAAACCAATTTGCTGATATCTTTATATTTTGTAATTTAATTAAAATGTATTGCGATTTCTCCATGTATTCCATTTTATTATAAATTAATTTTCTATGGCACAAAATCAAATTGTACAACAATTTTTAATTTCTATTGCACGAAAAATCACAGAAAAAAAATTACATTACTCGATCATTAAATTGAAATATCAATCGTGTTCATAGTATAAATAACTACTTTTGAATACTTTTAAACTATTAATTTATTTTATATATTTCTACATATATTTTATTGTTATATATTTGATGATAATCGCTTTAGTTATAGTGATCATATAATTTATAAATCAGTTTTAAAAATATTTAAACTAAAATTAAAATCAATTTTAGGTGATTTTTAAATTTTCTGTGCAAAGTACAATATAATTTAGGTAGATATTACATTATTCTGTTAGAGGATACAATACTTAATACTCATACTATTATGTTTCAAATTAAGTTAATTGTATAAGAGTAATATTATATTAAAAATGATACTTTTATAAGATATAATAAAAATATTTGTATACCAAAGTGTTCCACAATTAGTAATAATATTAAAAACTTACGCTACGGATAACAAGAAATTAAATTAGTAGTTAAACTATTTAACAACCAACTAATTAAAAACAACAATTCTAAAACAAAATTAAAAATAATAACAAATTATAATATTTATACAATGAGTGTAATCATTTACATAGACTTACAGTCGATATAAAATATAAATAATTACTTAACCATAATAACAATACGTGTTTTTGAATATTATTGTAAAATTATGGCTCATTTTCTAATTATGATTTTAATATTTACACTAGTTTTATGTATCCCTTTAAAACTAAAAGCTATTACAAAATATTTAAAATTAATGGGACATTGTTCCGGTGGAATAATATCGTTGTGTATTGCACGCACTGTTGCTGTTGTAATAAGAAAGATTACCGAATTGTCGAACGGAATAAATGTATTGGAAGAATAATAGAAATCAATAAAATAAAACCCGAGCGAAATACAAGTACAAAAACAATAATGTGTAAGTACAATGAAATAATTTATAAATAGCTCCACCCTTTATTATGTGTGTGCGAAATTGAATGAACTCTATAAACAATGTACGTTATAATAGCGGCTGTTTTATATAAATGTACAATATGTTAAAAGATGTGCCACACATAGGCTTATCCAAAAATAAAACGATTCAACTTTTTAATTTTATTATTTTTTAGAATGTATAATTTTGGAGTTTAAATTTTTAAATTTTTTTTGTCCATTCACAATAATATGACGACTAATAAAGTGACATGATCAGGAAAAATTAAAAATCAACACTACATTTAAAGTCACAGATCTAAAGTATAAAGTTAACAGTTTTGAATTCTTCCAATTTAGCATTTAATCTTTCGGATATTTTATAACTAGAAATAAAAATTAACATAAATGGTTCATAAATAAATCTTGGAATCAAGCAGTTATAACTTAACTGACCTTCCTCTAATAATTCTTTAATTAGTATATACATTTTGAATTAATTTAGAAAAAAACTAAAAATCATTAAGTATATTTAATTTTATCTACTATGCAGTTATGAGTTGTAAGTTGTGTAATTTATGTTAAGTATTTATAATTAGATAGGTTAAAAAGTCTACAGTCGTTGAAAATGAGTTGTAATAACGATAATTGTACATACCCAGTGTATTAATAAAATTGAATTATTGTTATATTTTTTATATATTATATATTTGTTTTCGAGCCCGAAATATTGACCAAAATTAATCATTAATGATATATAGCAAAGTAAATCGGTAAAAATACGAACAATTTAAGTGAATTCGCGTTCGTAACGTTTGTTCATTCCTCTTCGTCGTCGTACGATTGAAAAATGGAGGTGTAAAAATTGCAATCAATGTCAGACCCGGGCGCATTCTCTAAATGCCCGAATGCATATACACGCACGTACACACTTGGTCGTAGAACCTGCCAAACCCAGAGGTTATAAACGTAGCAATATATTTCAACTATTGCAGTCTTGCCATAATGTCTGTATGGCACTCATCGTCAGTCATTTTCTTACCTGTTTGAAAATGGAAAACATGTATGTGTTTAGAATTCACTAACGCGAACAGTGAATACAGCTTTAGGATGCAGGTCACTGTCATTAACGCAAAACATCTGTTGTTTCGGTGAAAAGGACTGATGGTCGTGTATAATAGTAATAGCAGTGTAGTGTTTAAATAATATGGTTCAACAGTTCAACGAGACGCATTTTTATGACCATTGGCCAAAATTTTAGCATTTCAATCATTGTTTTATATATATATATATATATGTATACATAAATTTAACCATTTCGAACCCGTTATACTTTTTACATAATTAGAGTAAATAAAAACTCGATATCACAATTCTTTCCTTTAATTCTCTGCAATAATAATATTTTCAATATTTTCCGTGTACAGTATACAGTAATAAATAGTATTTATTTATTTTTTATTTTTTTTGGTACCCATATGACATAACATGATTTATAATATTTATTCGATATCCTAAAATCGGTTGGTTCGACAAGTATTCCCAAGACAAAGTAAATAATAATATATAGGAAAAAGTATTATTTAGCTATTTAAGCCAACCAAATCACGTATCACCCAGTTAAACTGATCTTAACAGTAAAATATATCATACTCTAAAAATTAAATTCAACAATTTTAAAGAAGTAAAAACGATTGAAGGTAGCTAAATGGAAGGATTGGTTTCACTTGCCATACAAGAGAGATATATTCGAAACACGTATTTTGCATACCCTCGCCCTGTAGAGGAAAATTAATGTAATGCAAAGTCGAAAAAGTTAAGAGGTTTCGAAACACCTTTATGGGAAAAATAACAGTAAACATTTTCAATAGCGTAAAGTAAAAAAAGTATCACAATGTAAGCCATCCGATTCTCCTCTCTGAGGCACAAAAAAAAATCTTGACAGAACAGCGCGACGCACAAGTATGTTTAGTACACCCGAATGCAAACGAATCGAGAAATTATTTAACATAAAAATAGTTACGTATTATTAGGTATTATTTTAGTACATATTACATTTGAAAGTAATTAGGTACCGCCTGTCTTATATTTTATAATGTTGACCACTACATGATGTATTTTGTCGAGAAAATATCCATAAAACTTGGAAAGGAGCCACTTGCAATAAGCCGGCTCAATATAGATCATCGGGCAATGCTAAATATTAGTGATAGGCATAATCAAATTATTTTCTTAATCCAGTTATTACTAATCAATATGTTCTTATTATCGATTTATCACTAGAAATGTTTAATTGATATATTATTAGTTATTATTCGAATAGTATTTAATATATTTTCATAATATAAGATATCACTTAAAATAATATCGTGAAATTTATAGTTGATTTAATGACTCAGAATAATATTAGTTAAAAGTTTTTAGTTGAAACAATAAATTGTAATAAAACTGCCCATAAATCATAATTCCATTTAAAATTTTATATTTTAATCCTATTTCAACCTGGCAAATTATTTTACATAAATTGATATTAAAACTATTCCAAACGTAATTATTATTAATAAATATAATAATTTTAATTTTTAAATCAAATATAAGTCACCATTTAAAAATATTATGTAATCTAGGTTTTTAAGATATTGTTAAAGTAATAAGCCAATAACTAATAATAATTATTATTATTTTAGCAAAACTAATAACAAATATTATTATCAATAAATAATATAACTTATTAAATTATTTATGTTTACGGAGTTTTATACTTGGATTCCAAAAATAATATTTCAAATAAGGTCTACTCGAGTAATAGAGTAACAAGAACTCGAGTTACTGTGATTTGAACGAAATATCACTCGGTTACATGATCGATTATTATTTCAACAATCGAGATATCTCTATTGTTTTCAACAATCGAATAACTTGATTACTCCCATTTTTACTACGTACACAAAGGACTTTATGTTTCGCTATAATCCAATGGATTTACAGCTTTATTTAAACATGGTACATTGTGCTTATCATAACATTTTCACGGCTGAAGTCTTAGTTGTCTCAGTTGCAAACAATTTTTTAAGGCTTTTTGAAGTCAATATTTAATTTTTTTTTTTCTTTTGAAATATTGCGACCCGCCAAAATAACATTGCCGACAATGGGTCTTGAACCACTGATGCAATCTATAAAGTATACGATAATATCATGACACACGTGACTATATAGAATATTTACAAACTATTTTAAATAATGACTGTTAGTATTTGCAACATATACACTATAATGTATTTCGGAACAAACGTACTAGTGACCGACATACACAAAGATTATAATGACATTAAGATATGATTTACGAGCATAAAACAATTACGTCGTTATACACACCACGGGGCACGCGCATACGTAATATACGTTAACCCTATTGTAGAGTGCTTGTAGAAATATTATTATGATAATACGTGCGCTCGGGTGCTGTGCAAATTGAAATAATTGAAGTAAGAGTTAAGCCCATACACGGTCAATAATATTGATCAATATTTGATATTGTCAATAATATTGAACAAATTAAAAATATTTGATTTTTATTCACGCACTGTCAATAATATTGTGCATTGGTAGCATAATTGAATCTTGTTTTTTTATTTATGGAGTAACTAAAGTTAAAAGTTCATTATAACATGACTAGTTCATTCTTAAAAACAATTCGATAGTCTTCAGGTTGGTTTAATCGTAGCTCAAATAACAAATTTTCACAATTATACTTATTTTGCTTTTGCAACCACTCTTTAGCCCAAAACCTCTGCTTCCGTTTTTTCTTCCTTTTATCGAGAAAAAAATAGCTAGAGCAAGAGCTATTATAGTACTATCTAAATTATCAGACATAATTGTTGGTAATTAAATGCATAAATTGTTTAAGCGAATTTAAATCTGATTTACTATTTGATAACGGATATAGTAATTTGATAATGGTATCATGTTTAATTTATAATTAATCAATAATATTGATACGTTGATGGTCATTGTCAATGTTCGTCAATATTTTGTCAATAATATTGAACGTGTATGGGCCGCTTTAGTTGGGAAGAGTTTGACAACCGTCGCAATTCGTAAACACAGGCAAAACGGCATGTTGATATTGTAAAACCGAATGCGATCGTTTGTATGAAATATTACACAGCAGGAAGGAAACAGGCACGTGGAACGATAGACAAGGTTTACACGATGGAAAGGACTACGAATGACTTGATCATTTTTAACGACACGGAGACTCTTTGTGTCGAACATCGTTAACTATATAGCACCACCCCCATTCTGTGAATAACGTACAGGAGTGTATATTAATACAAAATGGTTCGTCGAATCCGTACACCGTTGCATGTAAAACATCGAACGTTTCGCGAACAATGTCTATCGCCTATCCGTTTGAGATAAAATTACGGGACTCATAGGTATATATCATATAATTGTCGACTTGCAGCCATAAGGACACGATAACGATTTCCCAAAAACGATTTTCTGCGTTATACGAACCTGCGCAACGTACTCAGAAAAGTCAGGAGGCCGCATTTAGCGTGTGTGAAACACGATGATAGTGTGGTGTGATAATATAACATAACACATAATAATGTTCAAAGTCATCACGGGCATATATGGTCGCAAACTTAAATATGTGCTTTAGGAAGGAATACTTTTAAAGTATGATGATGCGAATATAGAATCGTATATGTACATGTATAGCAACAAAAAATGTGGCTGCGATCGGAATAATATTATTATCGTGCATACAATATCCGTAAAAAACACCCACGTGCACACATAAGTGCACATATACACACACATACACCAATATATCGCACCTACGAGCAATACTTACCTAACTAGCTTATTCTTCTTCAACGGTTATTGCAGAAGCGCACATGGTATATGAGTGTATGTGTATGTGTGTATGTTACGGGAAATATGGAATACCGAACAATGTACACATTGCTAGGGCACTTTAAACCTCGAATATAAATAAATAATCACAAAGTACAAAGGGTCTCCAAAAGCAAGAAAACTTGACAGCTTAATCGTAAACATGAATTATTGTCCATGTATTGTTATCTGATTCTATCAGAATAGCTATTACTTTTATCAATGTGATGATATAGGAAAACAATAGATATACCTATCATAGAATAATATAAATGGTCAGTTAGAAATATTATATTAATATTTTCAACTTTGTTCGATTTTATAATAAAACTATTATAGATTTTAATAAAATATTCTACAAAATATTATTATATACAGTAAAACCTCAATAAGACGGAATCACTTGGGATCATGCAATTTTTCTATGTTAACGGGGTTTCCGTCTTGACGGGGTTTAAAAAATAAAATTGAATTCAATTAAAAATTACATACGTATTTTTAGCCAGTATATATAAATAATAATTATATTTTTTGAAAAAAATTGGTTGCTGAATTTTTTTGTATTTGTATTACCATTATAATGTAATTTCATCGTACAAATATATCGATTATATATGGGTATCGATAATATGAAAATAAACTTATTTTACGAAAATCATGTTATATTTCCGTCTTAGCGAGGGTTTTCATCAACTTTTATTACAATATCGTGTCTGTTTCCGGCTTGGCGAGGTTTCCGTCTTGGCGGGATAAAATTATATGTAATTTCAAACGGGACCAAACAAATTTTCCGTAATACCGAGGTTTCCGTCTTACCGAAGTTCCGTCTAAGCGAGGTTTAACTGTATATATATTATATAAGTTTAACAATTATTTATTTTTATTCGGAAATCAAATTTCCCGAGTAGGACCAAATAGCTTGAACAATGTGTACATTGCCCGATATTCCTTGATGTCCGTAACGTATTTATGTATGTATGTGTGTATTTCTACCTCTTATATAATGTATGCACACATACAGACCGAGTCACTCACTGTCCCAAATAATATAACTCCCTTGGAGCAATTAATAATTTACTTAATAACGTAGTACACATGGTACTATTAGTATTTTGTGATCAACTTTTAATATGCTCTGATATATCAGTCTAATCTTATCTTATATCGGTCACGTATGCATATGGAAATCAATAATGTAACCGTAAACTGGTATTCGAAAATCCGGTGAACGCGAAACAATAAAATTGTAATATGAGATTACGAGAATGTGAATTCGAAAATTATTGGTAAGGTTTATTTATTTGGAGGTGTAAATGCATCAGGCTACCAAATTTTGGACAATAATGTATTTTTTAATAATACCATACTATTGGATAAATGTCAATAATTTGCGATAAAAATTAATTTACTCGATATTTGTCGTCGAGTGAATTGTTCGTAAGCAACGATGTAGTTCACGCACACATTTTTATTTTTTATTTTAGTCTTAACTTTTTTAATTCTGTATAATATTTTTTTATGCATATTTGTAGAGTTTATATGATTTAGTTTCAATATAATGGTGGGAGGGACGGTGGTAACAGAATACTTTTTTATCAACACTTAATTCGTCCAACATTCATCAATTTGAAAAGCTCTTCAAGCATTTTAAGACAAAGACAATAATAATAGTTTAAAAATTTATCAGTATATTACGAGTTTAGAGAGAAACATGGTCAATAAAAGATTTATGAATGTAAAAGTGAAAATTTAATAAAAATATGCGCTGATCCGTGTGACATTTTAATTTTTTCGCGGTATAACATAAAGTTTTCAATTACAAAAACGCAAAAACATTCTATGAGAATATTATATTTAATCTAAAGAAAATATATCCGTTTTTAATTACAATTTATATTATTCTAGTATTCACGGATTTAATGAATTATAATTAATGATAACTTAAATGTTTTAATCGCAACAAAATCCGTGCGCGAACAATTGCTGTCACATACGGACAGTCTATGCGCGAGCAATAAAATTTTCGTGTGTGTGTGTGTGTGTGTGAGTGGGTTTTGTGTGTGTGTTAGATCCATATATTTACTTATCCACCGTGTACACAGGCGCTTTCGAGCTCTCCGACATGTAACATTAATTGTTTTGTTTTCAGTGAGCGTGGCAGCCAAATCTGAGCCCGTGACCGCGGGATGTGGAAAAGAATTTATTAGCACCGTCGTCGTCGTCGTCGTCGCCGTCGCCGTCATCGTTGCGGCGACCGCTAACGTCGCCGCAGCCGCCACCGCGTTCCCGACGTAATTTACGAGACTGGTCTGTACCGCGCTGCTGCACGCACCATTACAACTACTACTACTACTACCAATACTACCACCACCACCACCACCACCACAACTACTACTACTACTACTACTACTACTACTGTTAATATTGCTACTACAACTACTACTACTACTACTACTGCTGTTGGGCTATGTATGTACAACTGTTCGTTGTCGTTTTGTTATTGTTCTCCTCTTCTCGTCGGTCCGTCCTTCTTCCTTCCTTCACCCAGTGAAATCTTACCACGATATCCGAACACCGGTGGCGGGCTTCAGCTGGGCGCCCAAAAAATACTACCCATAACTCCGGGTCGCAAGTCGACCACGCCACCCGTTTCGGCAGCAGTTCGTCTCGACCGTTTCACCGTATATGAACACACACACACACACACACACAAATGTATGTGCTTTTACTTGTATAAGTATATACAAAAGCATATACATCACCGCTCGTTTGTCACCATTTTATTTTGTTTTCGTTTCCATAACCGTCTCGTAACAATAACGCAACGTAATAATATTACAACAACCGTTACTCTAGCACATCGGTTGTCGTCGTCGTCGTTGTCGTCATCGTCGTCTTCCGCATATAATAATTTTATTATTAATACTTTTTTTTTTTCTTCATTCGGTACACACACATAACTCGTATACGCAACGGGGCGCAACAACTGACGTCCGCGCGTGTTCGTATTCTTAAACACTTGTGTTCGGGTAACGAGTTACATACGAGCGCGTCTGTTTCAGCATGATTCCATTTTACGCTAGTGTGTGTAACACCGTAAACACGTAAACTGTGTAAAAAAAAAAACCGCTCAAATCGTTAAGATACTCGAATCACCGAGTAAAAACATTATTATTTTTTTTCTCTTCTAATCGTGGTAAGTTTTGTACGAAAACCGGCGTGAAAATCGTAAAAAAAAAACCTATAATTACCCAAATATTTATATATACGTAAGTATACGGGTATTATAATATATAGTATATTTTATTCGTAAATTAAAATCATAACTCTGTGAAGTTTCGGAAGCGGAGAGCGTGTGAATAAACAATAACGTAGATAAATAATATCAACGGTAATGCATAATCATTCGGTGCACATAATACGATTTAGTAAAAATAACGTGCGCGCATTATGCAGCAGAGACAATGCACCCCTCCCACCGGTCGGACAAAATTAATTAGATTATTTATTACGCGAGTACGCAGCGTACATCGGTCGAGATCAGAAATCATAATGTATTACGTGTCGATTAATGTATTTTGAAAAACGGTGCACCCCTGGTCCGTGATCTACAACTCGATCACCTGCACGACGCACTTATCGAAACCGAAGAACAATCAGCGTGATACCCCGACGGTTTCTCCGCGTTCAGAATGTCATCGTGTGACTTAAGTGGCTCGAATATTAAAATTCGATTAAACGTTTCGATTCGCACCGATTTGAGGAATATACACTGATATAATATCACAAAAGTATATTGTATTTGTTTTATTTTTTTCTGTCAAACTGGACCTGTTTATGTGCGTCGAACGTATATTGCGTGTATACAATAGTGTCTCGAAATATTGGAAATCGGAATACGCAACATCGGTACTTGAAAAAAATAATTATATGCTTTTCCTAATAGATATTCAATGGTATAATAATACATTATTATTGTTCATTTTACATCGCTTGGAATCGTTATTCGAAAATGTTTATTAACATCTTAACCTTTACGGTTATAATACAGTCTTCTTGGTTTTTCATTTCGTTATTTTGTCATCATTATTTATTATATCAATTTTTAAAATTATCCATTTACTCGCATAACAGTTCATATTATTTCGTAAAGATTAAACAAAATATTCTTCGATCGTTTTCTTTAAAATAAATTTCCTTAAAGTCTAAAACTCCGCCGAATCATTTTGAGACCATAGACACAAACGTATATGTTCACCGCTATAAGATATATTGAATTCATCGGTGTGTGGCGTCCTGCAAACGATTATGAGGAATAATCAAATTACTTCGACAATCGGTTAAACGTTTCCAATCAGTCTGTCCCAAGGTAAAAGTACCGAATGTTAATGTTAAACAGTGCCGTCACCTAATCCCTTCGATGGGAGACAGAAGAGTATTTTAATTTGTAATGAAAAACAAACATTTTCGCATCAACGGCGGCTCGTGATAAGTTTAAACTCCCAGCGTCGTCTGATGCACGCGCGCGCGATCTTATGGGTTCAGTAAAGTTCACTTTTGTTGACCAAGATAAATCAATGGTTATAACTAAGAACGTTGCTGATTCCGTTTACTGCGATATTATTATAATAATCATCGTCATCATTATCGCTATGATGATTATTATAATTATTATTGGCGTTATTTTTATTTTCACTATTGTTATTATTATTGTTAACAGCAAACGAAATGAACGGGTCTTAATAAAAACACGACTGCCTACCCGTTTTGCCTGTCACTTATGATCGCGCACGTCGGTGAGGACGAAGGCAGAACACGGTATAATAATATATTACGATAATAGTAATTGCCGACAAGATGTTGCTCTTTTAATGAATATTTGCGCAATAACAGTATATGCTTTGAAAACAAATAATCCGTGGCGAATAGTGACTATAACAATGAAACTACGATAATTCATGAGCGTTTATTATTGCGTTCAATGGCGTTTCAATATGTATAAATCTGATACGCGTTCGAAATATTGGAGGCAAGCCGAAAAAATCCCGCGACTCATTATAATAATAAAATAATCACTTGTACGTAGTTGAACTGTTTAAAATGGGATGGCCACTAAACAACTCTTTAGTTTCTAGGGAAATATTACAGTGACTAATTACTTTATATTCGTAAGCTGTCCATGATGTGCAGTTGTTGTTATCGTAATGGTATATTAATATAATAATAGAATATAATCATGGTCATTCTTAAGAATGAAAAAACTATACTATGTTTTCCTCTATAAACCTAAATTGAATCACAAAATATTTATTTCATTCGATTTATGTATCAAATGATTTAATACCTGTAGAATATATTTTACAAATAATTATTATAATACAATTTCATTTTTGAAAAGCCTTACCATCGAAAAAAATATCAAATTCGATCAGCACATGCATACTTCTTACAAGTTTTTTTCATCTATTCTTGTTGACAAAAGAAGAAAAATCAATTGGGTAATTTTATGAAAAAGTGTGAAAGTCCTTTGGCGCTCTATCTCTTTTCCAAAAAAACATTAAGACCCGGTGAAAATCTACCAATGCCTTTGTCAAGAAAAACTTAAAAATTTACTGAATACAAACTAAAAAGCCTATATACTCGGATGTATACCTTTGAAAATTTCTCGATAAATTGTTTACAAATTTTTAAAACCAGTGAGTTTTCATAACAACATCCACTGCTTTTGTTAAAATGTTTCAAACAACATCTAGTGTGATTGGATCTGGCGTATATGTTTATGTGAATCGTATGTTTGCATTACCACTGACCGCGTTTATGTTACTATAATATACTATGTAAATATGTTGGCCTTGCTCGAAAACTTACGATTATATCAATAACGTTTAACGGGTAAAAATATATCATACTCAACCATAAGTGTATACAGACCTGTATTTCAGGGAATCTTACAAATATTTGTAGGCCTATCTTAATAAAACGTGTAGGTATATTTAATCAATTATAGTGTATAATTAATCAAATAAATATAACTAAAATGTTTATTTAATATTGTCGTATATTAGTACCAATGAATATGATTTCCTTGATCTCGTAAGTATATTTTTCTCAGATAAATTAAATTATTTATGATTTATAATTTTTTAGTCAATTGCAGCTTTAATATTATCATAAAAAATGTTTGTACGAAAATTTAGAAAAACGATTTTTTTCTATTGCAAAACATTTATTTTTTATCTAATAGCTTTCAATAAATTACATTTAATTTGAGCAACATAAGTTAAAATAAGGGTCATTTGCAACATTTCGGGTGGTACTCGACTACTCCCATGTTTACAATTAATGTGTGTGCACGGTGATGTTGTAAATGTATAAAACGACGATATCGAAGAGCAATGTGCGGTGATAATGGTCGCAGATTGATTTACGATTGTTATCGTAGACGGTTAGTGGCTAAATAATACACGCATAAACATTATCATAACAATTTGACTGCGCACCAGGAAGACGAAATCGTGAAGATATTCCCCAGGTAACGATTAAAAAATCGATCGCAGAAAAATTAATGGTAATCTGAGGAAGAAGACCGCTAAAACGAAGCGTCACGTAGGTATTCCGAATTATAATACGATTAGGTGTGAAAGACGGCATTATAGTTATTAAGAAATAACTATACGCGACCATTTCGACAAGTAATCGGAGGGTTTTATTACATCTGAAATTGAAGATTTTCAAACGATCTTTCAGAAAGCGTCCCCCCCACGAGAATTCATATTCTGTCATATTAATGGATGTACACGCTTGAAGCTTTCCGAGTACAAACAGCGTGTGAAACGGTAACGAAGGCGTATAGAGTTGTACCGCGTGTGTACAGCACCAACATGGATATGGGGCTTTACAGTATCATGATTTTTCGTTTTATAAATAACATTTTATTTCGTATAATTATTAACTTGACGTTTTGGAAATTTAATCGAACAACGCAACGCAAATGTCTGATTAAACATATCCGTTGCTTCGTCAAAACCCGACTCGGAAGCGTGATCAATAAGGAAAGGCATTGCGTTCTTAAAATTTTCATTCAAGTAAATTTAAATTATACATTTCGACACGTAATTCGTTTAAAAACATCGAACAACATATCATAATTCGCTGAAGTTATGCTAAACTCGGTCGGATTTAACCGAAGACGCGAAACAAGTCGCCGTTATCCAACACAATAATCTTGTACATTTTGTGCCGCGCATTGTCTGATAAATCATCCAAGATGAAAAATAATTACAAAGTTTTGTTTTTAAAAATCATAATATAGATTTTTTCTTTTCTTTTATAAATATATACATACGTTCACAATCAAAATGACAATATACTGTAATAATTGAATTAAAATGTATTATTGCATGCATAATATTAGAATGAAAACATTTTTAAAACCCGCATCGAACATCTTGACATGTGTAAAATAAAATAAATTAATACATTATTATACTATAATTTGAAATCGATTAATAGATAATTATTATTTTTATTCGAATAAGATAATACTGTCAATTATATATGCATACAATCGCCTTTTTTAAACGGTTAAACTGCAAAATTTACCCTTTTTACGTTTTACCTTGACCTACAAGTGTGCTTTATTATCATAATTATTATTACTATTACTATTATTATTATATTTTGGATGAGTATTATTGTTTTGTATGTTAATTGTAAAAAAGTTTAATTATTATTTACTTATAATACTATATTAAATTATATCAATACATAAAATATATGTAATATAGCTAAATATATAATAATATTGTTAGGTAAAAAAATTATTTTTAAGATATTATTATTGTTACTCGAAATGATCAAATTTTATTTCCTCTACTTTTTAAAATCGTAGTTTTTTCAACCAGAAATTCACGACTTAAAGTTTATATATATTATAACATATTATTATTATAATTATTCATTTTTTTCGACTTCTTATATTTAAAACAATTCTTACACGTTACGGACGCTGGAAGGAAAACCCGTATGCTTGTAAGTCCACGAATGATAATTATTATTAATATGGTCCTATTATTATCTATATCTTAATTTCATGTTTATATAAAATACCATGTATCGTTTTATACCATGTAAAGAATGGCCCCCGAACTATTTTTAAGACGATATTTTTTCTTGTTTTCGTTTCGTGAAAATCAATCTGACATCATTTTTGTATACGTATTTTATATACAAATATATATATTAATAATTGTTTTGAATAGTTATAATTAAAAAAAAGTAATAATATCGGGAGAGTCTGATTGTATACAAACGATTTTGAAGTGTATCTGATATCATGTACTATTTGAAAACAGGCGAATATACATTTATATTTGAATTAGATAATAACTCGTCGTGGACTTCACACATTTTATAAACAACATGACTGTACGTATAGTTTTTAAGTATAATATAATAATGTAAACCATATATTATAAGAATAATACATAAGCGTGATGTATGACGGCCAATAATGACTGTATTCAGAAATAAATGAATATGAGCGCAACCGTAAGTACATGGTGCTTAAATATTGTTTTCCGAATACATCGAATATCATTCATTATTATTATGATATACGTATTTTTGCATGATACGATAATATTATGAAATATGTATACTAGTTGTATTATTTGTATTGTATATGTGTTTATTAAAAAAAATAATACATTTTAAATAACCATGTTTGTTTGTTTGTTATTTTGTTTCTTCATCGCAATTGTTCATCTGATGCTAGAAGGATGAAAACGCATCTATTCCAATGTGTTTTGTACAAATAATAGGTTTTATATGTATTTTATTAAACTATAATAATAATAATCAATATAAATAAATAAAATCACGCGATACATTATGTAATATAGCGATGAAAAATAAAATTAATTTCATGTTCACGTATACGGTCTACATCTATTTTCAGAAAGATTACAAAATATTATGGTTGGCTGTTAATTTTTTTTTTTTTATAACTATCTAACTATAAATATCAACTTTAAAACCTCTATAATCACTACAAATTAATTCCTAAATACATATAGATTTTTAATTTAAATATTTAGTTTAAAGTTAAAAGAGCGTATAAAAAATTCGTGTTAAAAACTATAATAAATATTTGAAAATCTATCTCATCTATTTAATATTTTCAAGAGGTCATTTTTTAAATTCCATTTCCTCAGAAAAGCTTTATAGAAATAAATACTACAATTACAACAAGAGAGAGCAGTAATATTTATTACACGTCTATATTTTGGATTAAATTGTTTCTAGCTTTTTTTTTTTTACAATTATTTAATATCTAGTGAATATTATAGTATGAACAGAGTATAAGAATACCAATTTTATTAGTTTAAGGTTTAAAAAAAAATTTTATAAATTATAATTATAAATAGTAACAAATTTTATTTGTGCCACAGTTATGAATAAAATATACTTAATATTTTCCATGAATCATATAATAGTCAAAGTTCTGAAAATGTTATACATGTATGTATACGCCTATATGTAACTCAACCTTCCTATAACTCAATAACTAACTTCGAGAAAAGCATACATTATTTGAGGTATATGCATTTAAATTAATATTAAGTGACATATAACCTATTTCTACATCCAAATTGAAATAAATATAATCTAACACAATAATAATAAATAAACGTGTAATATGAAATTGATATGATAGTTAAAAATACAATTACGATTTTAATTACATATTATTTCTCTCATTACCCAATTGATTAAATACCATAACAATAAAGAGTGAATTTTTAATTGTACAAGTATTTTGTATAGGACTAAAAAAATTGAAATAGTAAATAAATATTAAACACAAACATATCCTTTGATAAATTTAAATTCATGTTTCAATCTAATAATATGATACTATATTAGTATGATGGTATTTTTTAAAAAATATAGGTATATTCACTTTTTACGTTTTGTTAAATCTGTTTTTATCAAAATGTCATCGAAAATACACTGCGTCATGAACTTATCAAAAAAATAAAAAATGCCGAGAGAGACTAGAACTTTCTAGATGGATTACTTAGAGAACTTCACTATACGCTCATAAACTTATATACTCCATATAGAACTATAACTGTGACCCTGAAGCTTTTATTTTAGTCTTGGAACACGCGACGAGAAATATAACTAGATTGCAACCGAACCACGATTTATTATGGCATAGTATATACATGAATTTTTCTATTATAGAGTTATATTTTATATTTTAGTCTTGTACGTGCAATTGTTTCAATTACTAATCAAGCATGATATACCGACATCATATGCAGTGTCTGTTTATACTATTTTTGTATTATTTGAAAGGGACTGTTTTATTTATTTAGTTATGACCACCGCCAATCACAACCTAGACGTATTTTGTTCTAGAAGATTAATTAATGCGTATACCCGGGGAAAAGACATTTTCGAAATAACAGTTATTAAATAAAATTTAATAAAACTAATTTAGTCATTATTTATAACATTTTCTTGGGATATTAAAATATTCCATATTATAGAGATCATAACCTGTTAAAAAACTAAAAAACTGTATTTGCGTAGTTATTGTAAAGATATCAGAAAATAAAAATTAATCTACACAAAAACAATAATCATACATACTGAAAAATGGATACGACACGGTTTTAATACGCTTAAATTAAAAAGGTTTTACTGGCGTATACTATTGTTCGTAAACACTTTTTATTTTATTCATTAGAAGGTTGCATTGATGATATTCATAAAAAATAATTCGTTGATGACCCCATCTACTTATTATATATTTGTGTTTCATTACTAAATTTTTTTTGTAGAGTCAACCTTTGTGCTCGCTCCTTTTCGAGTGACCCCTGAGATGTAATTGATAAATTATACCAACTGCTATGTATTCTAATGAATAAGACACGGGTCGACGACCTCTTAATAGGGATAACAATATTAACGAAAGTTGTTTTTAATTCTTTTACAATACATTAATTGGTGTAAGTACGTATAACACATAATATAATATAATATATTATTACTATGTACAATAATATGTTAACAATCAGTTAAACATTTTTTTAGAACAATAGCTGTTTTATCTTTTTCTTGAACTCATCGTAACTTAATATCTATGATCAGTTTTATACAGACGTCATGATCAAGGGAAATAAAGAAGCCGTGTCTAAACGCAGTCTCTATTTCGATCATCGGTAGCTCTCCAAAAGAGAAATAATTTTTTTCGAAAAAAAGAACCGCCACTACCCCTTTGTGCTAACTATTTAGGTTCATAAGTAGTAAAAATTAATTCTAAATATCAATAAAAAAAATTGCTCAGTTGCTGATATCTCGTAAAAAAAAGTCTTATCTACAAAAAATAAATTCTTTCGTCACGATCACGTATAGAGCTATTACTAGATCAAATCACTATCTCTTATGCTAACCTTACGTTACGGTGTAAAAATTGATGTTCAAACACTGATTATGGGAGTCAACTGATTTGATTTTTTTTGTGTTCAATGTATCAAAAGTTATTAATAATTCTAACACAACTCATTTACAGCGAAATCAGCTGGTCGGTGCAAAAAATTAAAAACTTGATATCGTTTAAAAACTGAAAACTACGTAAACAAACGTAATATTATATCTGTGTTGATATTTATTCAAATTATAAAGTTAATTTGATTTTTGACTGATATTTCTTTTTTTTTCGAATCCTTTCCTAAATTATAATATTACTTAATCGTTAAGTTAATAATCAGGTGTACGTGCTTGTTCCAAGAGACCGTGGACATGGGTAGCAACATTATATCACATTGTCGGACTTATGTTAGAAAATTGGCCAACGTTTGATAATATCCATGATGATGAATGATAACAGTTGGCTTATGTTCTACTCAGTGGCAGCTTTGAGGCTGATGTGAGTGACGTAGCGCCTGAATTAATATTTTGTAGAAATAACGGTCGGTTAGCATATTTCTCAGTTTACTGATGACACCGCTGAGAGTGAACGATAAGAAATATAGCGACAGCGACTAAGACGTATGCGCGTCTATTACGGTGGGGTGAACGGTTAACACGCGACAGCCGTAGGCAATGTACCTAGAGCAGGGGTCGGCAACCTTTTTTGACGGAAGAGCCAAAAGTTACAATATACAAAATTTTCCTGATTTTAGAGAGCCACTAAAAATTTTCGTAATTTTTTTAATATAATTTTATTTTTAAATTCTAATAGACATAATAATAATAAAATTAATTATAATAATATAATACATTTATAATAAAAAAAAACAGTTTTTAATAATAGGGAAATACATCAATGGGAGCATTGGCTTTGCATGTCTGTTGAAAGTTCTTTTAAATTTGGCTCATAACTTGTTGTTTTGAGTTTCAAGCACGACTCTAGATTTTTATTTGTTAGTTGACTTCTTACTTTGTTTTTTATTGTATTCATGCAAGAGAACGCTTGCTCACACGAATAAGTTGATCCAAAAATTGCCAGCACTCCAAATGCCAACTTTTTCACCTCGCTGTAGCATTCTGGAAGACTATTCCAGGCTTCGAATATAAATTCCTCTACTCTCGGCATTTCTTTTAAAACTGTCCACTTGTTCTGCGCGACGTGCATGCATTTCTGAACCTCCAATTCTTCCAACTTACTCTTGAGTTCTATGAACTTGTCACTCCACAGGTCTTTGTTTTACAACGATAGACTGTACTCCATGCGGGCCATATCAAATTATTTTTGTTATGTATTATTTCATATTTCCAAAAGCAACAAAAATAATATACTTTTTTATATCATAAAAATATTGTTTTTGAACATAAAATATTAATTTTTGTGTATGTAGCTGGGGAGCCGCAACTTTAGACCGAAAGAGCCACATGTGGCTCGCGAGCCACAGGTTGCCGACCACTGACCTAGAGATGTGGAATTTACTCAGAAAAAATTTTCGGTAAATTTACCGGTAACATTTACGTAAATTTACGTAAAATTCAGTAAATTGGTAAATTTTGAAAAACAAAATTTTAGGTGTAATTTTTTTTCAATTTTCAAATAATGCTTAAACACTAAATTTCTTACCTTCTTCAAGTGTTTATGAACTATTCAAATGTTGGAAGAATATTTATTTAAGAAAAGTTATCTAATGTATACTTTTGGTACTTTTGTACATTCTTTTTTTATATGTATTGCTATTCTGGTGACATTTTCCTTGTATGGTTTGTTACAATATTTACATAAATACTTGTCACCATGTTTTATGTAGCATTTATTTTTTATTACTTTTGGTTTAACAACGTCTACCGCAAAGATTTTCTTCTTTCTGATTCAGACTCAAGTATAAACGAATATGAATAATTAACCAACCAAATAAATAAAACTGTAATGTTATGTAACTTATAAATTTAACAAACTTGTAATAGCATGTAATTATGCTGACACATTTAAATTATAATAAATTAAAAAAAAAAAAATCTTTGATATATTGACTTGTGTTATTATAAAATAATTTTCAAAAAATATATTTATATAAATAATATAATTCACATAAATTGCAATAAGACGTAATAACACTAATAACACTGAAAAGTGATAACCGACAATTAATTTTAAAACTAGGGAATAAACAACGACAATATTAATCATACTTATTCTTGCATGTTTAATACAGTGCAAGCGTAAACGTATAACTGTGTAAGTGTGTTGTGTAAAACAACTAACAGTAACATAGAACAAGTAACGACAGAACGAGAATATGGTCAGTGTTTACTTTTAAATTAATGTATAAATAGATAATAAACTAAAATATAGTGTTTGCATTTTATTGACGTATTCACGTATTGGATACACTGGCTTTGGGTAAAACCGTTGATTATAAACACTAGTATTTATAATAATCTATGATAAAATTTATCCCGCTTGTAAAAACATTGGAATGAGGGGTCACTCAATTTTTTCAACGGTAAAAAAAATACTCGGTAAAATTTACGTAAATTTACTTTTACCCGTAAATTTTACCGGATAAATTTACTGAGCTCACATCTCTAAATGTAACCGGTACACGGTATAACGCCACCGGTCGGTTCACTGTTATAGTATACGCGTGAACTGTACGCACGTTTCTTACGTGCGCACATGATTAGAAATTACTATAAACCCGCCGGGTTTAGTAAGACCGTGTGACGTCGACTGCCATCTGTACAGAAAACAGATAGAATAACGACGGCCGTTTATTTCAATTTAAAATAAACTGATTACTAGCCGTTACATGTTTAATTACGATAGAAGCGGCTTTCTATAAAATATTACAAGTCGTTTTCTTTGTCAGACGCAAATTCATGAGAGGATCAAGGGAGTCAAGACTCTCCCTCCTTCAAAAACATAAAGATTATATCCTTCGTGTTTTTTTATAAATTAATATATGCATAAATTACGTTTTTTTTTAATTTTTCAGATTTTTTTTTTTCATACTAAAAATGTTATGCAACAACATATCACACATACATTTCCATTTAAATGTCTTCACCACTTGTTTATAAAATCATAATTTCCATAAAACTTTTAAGAATATTAATAGCAATTATAAAATTATATACATACATATACGCACATAACATAGATACATCATATGGTATGATATTGACGGATTATATTACTAGCTATTATTATTATATTTCATATTGAAATAATTACATTTCACAAGGTATTTAACAAAAAAAAATATCCTAGTTGTAAATAGGTATTATAATACAAAGATAATAAGTGTTTAATGCAATTTTTAAAAATTCTTATAATTGTACATAAATTTATATTTTCTACAGAAAGTACAACTTTTTTTTTTCAACCTGAATCACATTACCCGAGCGTCTTCTTATTTATTTTTTTATAAACAAAAAAATGTTATTCTTTGAAGGATATCGTGCCGGTCCGCTCACCAAGTATATTTTCGAATGTGACATGATATAAATACATGTCACTTATTTTTTCTTCCTCTTTACCCTTACACTGTTATTATATACCTACATTCGAAACATGTTGATGTATGTAATTGATTCGTTTTACCGCATTTGTTTTAACGTTTTATCATGTCATACATAAACATGTCAATAACTCAATTGAATTTGAGACTGCAAACGTACCCTCAGAGTTCTATATCCTTATATAATGTCGTTACAATAATACTTCCTGATTTACTGATATATCATAATAGCCATACGATGAATATTGTACATATATTTACAGCAATACTATATTGTTCGTTAAATTCGTTCGTTCATTTTTATAATGAATAATTGTATCATTTTTTTTTTTTTTTTGTGTTAAACATCATATATTTCAAACATAAACAACAAGTAATTTGAACAACAGAACTAGATAAATATCAAATATGTAAGTAGTAAGACTAAGTAAAATATGAATTAGTCTTACTACTTACATATTTGATATTTATCTAGTTCTGTAAAATATAAAATATAAAATATAAAATATAAAATATAAAGTAAAATATGAATTATAATAAAACACATCATATCATTGTTTAGGTACTTTTGGCAGTGAAATCAATCAATAAACTGTATCGGATAATAGATAAGACATAAAACAACATAGATGTATTCTCTAATATTCTATATTAGCATTATAAATGAGACGAATGTAAATAGTCTTAAAACGTAAAAAATAGTTTTACTATCAAATCTTTGATTTTATAATACACACACACACAAGTGCATATACAAGAACATTATTCACATTATTTTAAGACGTATAGAATAATAACATTTAAATCATGAATAACAGGGTTAACTAACCTAACAAAAATCATCTACTAGTTATTACTACTACTACTACTACTGAGAATTATTACATATTCTATCTGCATACTACGCGTATTTCTTACGTCGCACTCAGACATCTTTACTTAACGGTTGACTTTTTGTCACTTATCTATCACAAATCCCACTAGAATAATAGCACTAAAATATCAATTCTGTCAAATTAACAACACAAAGAAAATCGTATGTATAATATGTATAAAAGTGTGAATTTTTGATTTTATATGAATCAGTGTATATTTATTAATAAGTTTCAATAAGTCTTGATTATTTTCATGTATATTATTGGTATTCTTAGGCGATTTAAGATCATGAGTAATCGCATCATTGTACAACCAAAGCACGACAAGACCTAGTCATTTTGAATGAATACTGAAAGCAATTCGCGTGCTCATTAAAACATTCATTGAAATTCATTGAAACATTACGTGTGTGCACTATACAGGTATGTTGGTATATGATCGTTAAGATTTCTACGTTATTCGATTTACGAACAAAACGGGATGTGCGATAAGAAAAATATGAATTTAATATAATTTGGATAAGAAAAATATGAATTTAATATAATTTGAATTCGAAAATGTTTCTCCTCCAACGGATTCAACATAAATTATTGCATTCACAGTTTACCGTTGTACAAACTTTGTTAGGGTGACATTATCAAAACCGTAAACACGCCAGCACGACGATTGTGTTGGATATTTTTCGGTCTTTGTGGGTTTAAATTATATGTAAATTTATGGCTCTTTTCAGTTAAGTTTTAATACGCCGTAACACGATTATTTTTATCTGATTGTATTGTACAACGCATGTCAAATTTAATTGTTCACCATCCCCACAGTTAGAGAGAAAAAATGTTTCCCATCCATACTCATTATTGGTTTTTCCTAAACAAAACATTAATTCGAAGTCAAATATTATGTTTTATTTGAACAATACATATTTTATTAATACAAATTAAATCAGAAATTATTCAAACAATATTATATTATGCTAATGCAAGTCAGAACATTTTCTCGGGTGCGTTGGTGATTTTCTCGGAACGTTTTCGATGTGCAAAAGTCCTTTTTAGTATTTAAGAGTATGCAGTAATATTGTTAACCAACTATCTCTAAATATATACAGTTGACAGTACAGAATATGTTCAAAATAATGAGTTTAACACACGCATACAGTACAGTTATAGTTGTTTTAACTATAGTTAAACAGTTGTAATTGTTCAATAGTTATACAACACAATTGTAAATCATATTCGTTGCAGAACTAACAAGACATTTATTAGACGCAAAAAACGATCCTGCATGGTTTAAAATCGAATGTGTAATGGCGAACTATATACAGTTAATCAGCAGATCCATAATTTTTGTTTTGTCTCATAGAATGCAGATACTTCAAAAAGGATAAAAACTTACCGACCACTACGGGTAAAACACGATTGCGTACGTTCGTTATCGGTGATACCTTTTACACGATTCCGTACGATTTTACCTGATTTTTAACTACACGATTGCGTACGAAGTTATAAGCGTTGTTGCCAATTTTCATACCGATATATATACTTACTACATATGACCAGGGTTGGGTCATAGTTATAGCATTTGTATATTTCTTATATGAAATATATATATATAGATATATATTATTTTAATATGCTTAAAAAATAGCAGAGTAAACTAAAAATGTGTTTCATAATACAGAGAACTCAAATTAAACATTTTATTTTGCTAAAATCTGTTTTATTTTTGAAATTATGTTTTTGTCAATCGAATTATCAAGTAAATTGTAAATCTATTGATTAAGTAAATAGGCCGATTACGCTGGTGCAACGTCGCAATTTAATTATAAAATGTAATATTTAAATTGTAGATACAACAAGAACAAATATTAAGAATTGCTTATATGAACGAAAGTGACCAATTAGGAACATGATTGAAATCATTCACTTGCATACCTCCCATTCAACGAAATTGAGGATAGTTTTCTTGGACTAATGGCTACGTGTCCAAACAAAAAATATGGTCACATTTTTTCAGACTATATATTAAAAACATATATTGAACCAGATTGTCCATTTCCTCCAGAAATGTGGGCTCAAGAACCAAACACGAATCCTCGGTGAGCAATTTATACAATATATATTTTTATTATTCTTAATTGTTTATATTTATAATTTTTAGTACCACAAATGGACCTGAAAGCTTTCATAGGACTTATAATGGACAATTTCACAGTGCTCATCCTCCAATACATGTTGTTATTCAAGTATTGAAAGAAACTCAATTGCAAACAAGAGCGATAATACAATCGGTCAATAATGGGAGAGTAAAAAAAATGGCAAAAAAAGACTTAAAAACAATTGAATATACTATAAAAGATTATGATAAGTATACAATTCATAAAAATGTAATACAATATTTAAAAGTAGTAGGCTATAGATGTCAAGCGATCCAAATTTAAGCATTTTTAAAAAATGTATTTACAATAGTTTAATTAAAATAATAACTGACGATTTTACCTATTTATTAATTACTTTTTGACTATCACTTTTTTTTATTAGTTTTTTTAGAACTTTAAATGTATTCGATATTTTTTATATTATTATTATATTATATTATATTATGTTATTTATTAATACAATGAAATCAGTAAATTTGACAACGTTGCATACAATTTCATACGCAATCGTGTTTATTTATTTTTTTCTTAAAGGTACTTTTAACCCATCTACAAACGTACGCAATCGTGTTCTACCCACCACTACAACACTTTGTGTTACTTAATAAAACGGAACGGTGCGACGTCGTCATCCTTGCAGGTCTAATCGTCTTGTTATCACACGCACCAGCAAAAACTGTTTTTCTATTTATGAGTAATTGATGAATATGGAAATATAAACGATCCATAAATAATATTTGTTTACATTCCGTAAGACTCGGCGACTGTAACATATAGAAATTAAATAAAATAAAAAACAACTTCATTCAATGCTAATAATAATAGTTGAGGTGTATATATATATATAAGATAACTAAATCGAATTTCTAAGCAATCGCGAACGAAGAATAATAGCCTTTGTAGTTTTTCCGTTTAACATCATTGAACCCGCAGACCTCTTAACAGACTGCTAAATTACGTGAAGACCAATTTCAATACTAAATTAATAGTTGATATGATAGGTTTAGGGTAAATGTATCACATGAGAATACATTACACATTTTAAGTATTGACGTGGGCGAACACAAAAGGTGATGAGGCAAAGCTAGCCATCTTTGAAAGAAAAATACTATAATACTATATAACGTAATTTGAATTTTTTCTCAGTTGACAAAATAAATAGAATAAATATTGCAAATTGGACCTCAAAAAATAAATAGATATTACCCAGCCTATTAACATTTCCCAGGAGATACGTCGTTGGCTGAGAAGTCTCCGAAAAACATTTGTTTTTATTGTGTATCATGAAATAAAAAATATAAATAACAAGATCAGGTATAGAATCTAATAAATATGTATGCACCAAAGTATAATAGAATATGCTTACATTATTTTTGTCTTTAATCTCACCATAACAATAAAATTATTTATGTAGATGGGTTTATCTTTAAATATATCGTAATGTTACCATTAAGGTTATACAATATTTTATGTATAAAAAACCAAAAACTAGAATCTAGATTATATCTAGGAATCGTCAACAAACAAAGGTTACATTCAAGATATCTTTGACATTTTTTAAGTTTCTTATACTTGAAACAATTAGTTTGTCAATTTGAAGAAGTATAAATTATTCAACAAATTGACAATCTATCATATATAGAACTACAAAATTGTCAAATTATTTATCAATATCTTTAATACAACCTTATAGGAAAAACGCTAAATTTGGTATTTAATAAATTCAGTATACACATTTTGGTGATACAGTTTTACGAGTACATTTTTATTTTTTTCTGTTGATTTATATTTTTTTCAAAATATATATTCATTAAGTAATAAATATTAAGTATTTGGGTATGGTCGAATTGCACATATTTTAGTCGAATTTCACTTGGATTTAAAAAAAGTAATGGTCGAACTGCACTTGGGCTCAAAAAAATATTTCAATAAAATTTTGATACACGATTACGTCACGACCTCGTTCACTTTTAATAATTTTAAAATTATTCTTATTTACACAGCGACGTTAAAGTATGTACTAATTGTAGTTTACATGGGTCTACATACATAATACACGGTGTACAATATAAGTATTAATCTTATATTTTTATTAATAACTTTTTATTACCCAGTTAAGTTAGATTCTTTTGTCGATTTTGTTGTAATAATACTGCTTGAAACCGTGGAGAAACCGGTCGGTCGTCGAGTTATGATGATAATTACAATCTTTCTGAGTAAACACATCTGCTCTGTGTAGTCAAACCGCAAATTAAGGTAGAACAAAAATTTCTAACTAATTATGATGATTTTCTTCCAGATTCTGGTCCGCATTTGATGTGAGAATATACCCACTTTCAATGGAGAAATATTATTTAATAGTCTTCACGATTTTTTATGTTTTAAACCAAAACTTACTTTTTTGTCAAAATGGGAAATTAAAAAAAAAAAAATTCAAACTTTAAAAAAAGTGTACTATGCCAGTTATGATCACTATTATTACCACTTGATGTGCTACTTTAGGTGACACAATTCCAAGTATTTTAACGCCCATCAGCTGTTTCGTAAAGTTAAATCTACGGCCACGGTAACAACAATCTTAGTTATATCACATTGGGCATCCGTACAATCTTAATTCTTGGTTGAGACGAAATCGTTGTTGCTCATTTAGTCGGGTAGTATGTGTAATTCCAAATGGTAATAGAATAATAATCATCATAAACAAGTGCGAACGAGTTGCAAGCACACGCATGTCGGTTTAATAAGAGATAATATTTTGTTCGACTTTTGCCGTCCCCTGTTTTCTTATCGAAAACGCGTACATTACATGCTCCAGAAGTTCCGTGTTATTTGCCGTATTAATTGATTACCGTTGAATTTGCCCGACCTTTACTCGGCCTACATATTACGTACATAAAGTTTAGTTATTTAACACCGATCAATAGTGTTAAAGACTATCTAAAGTCCACGATTAAGTAAACTTCAGGCACGAGTGAGTTTATTGCCATAAACAATATAATATAATTAAAATATTACGGTACGCCACGATATCTTATTATTTCCGATTTGTCCGTTCGTTACAATATTATAACATGGCTATGTGATGGAAAATCGAAAAATATATTGAGAGCGTTTTATTCAAATTCAGTGTATGACTAGTAACATTTAAAAACATGAACATTCGTCATGGTATCGAAGGCGGTAAAGAAAGGGAACCATTGTACCGAAGCTGAGGTTCAAATAGAATTTTTCAATATTAATAATATTATCAAGAATAATATTTTCTGACACATTTTCCGTCTTCTGGAATCCGATTTGATACGTGTATTGTAAAAGCCATGAGATTATTTTTTTATCGATAATGTTTTTTTTTAAATTTCACATAATCGTATATTTATTTCCGTAACAAAACGCCTCATGCCATTATGTTTAAAATATCAAACACACCATCAATCAAAATATGTATCTATTTTTTTTTCGTTTAAATAGTATAAACTGCCACATATATCTAAAATTTTGTATCGTAACCAAAAATTCAATCCTCACAACTTTGTACTCATAATAGAATGCTATATAATATCTCACAGTTTTTTACTAGGAAAACAATACTGTTGATTTGCATTTTACTCTGACAGTTTTTTTAAGGGTAAGATTTATAAAATTAGCATGAGGGTTCGGAAAACTTTTTTAAAACAACCACGAAATTAAACCAGTTAAGTTTGTACACTAAACCTAATCAAATAACGTTAAAAATTTCAGCATTAAATATTCTGTAATATATAATATATATATCTATATAATTATTTTTACATTAAAATATTTTTTTAGCTCTATAATATATATTATTGTAAACTCCGGCTGACTTGGGATGATATGTTAATATATCTGATTATTATGCTCATATCGTAAAACCTTCAAAGAACCATGAAGCATTCCTTGATACTTATTATAATTTCACGGCCATCTGATGACAGACATATCATGTCGGAAAAGTTGGTTGCCCAAAGTTAGCCGCTGAAACTCAAATGTAGAGTAAATAATTAGTATGTCATCAGTAATCCAACTTTGCAGACATAGAGACATAGACACGTATAAGCGACTTATATTTACATATCTCAATTCTTACGTATTTAAAGTTGTATAAACTCGAATCTCTTTGAACTATGTGTAACGATTTTTAATAAAATTGTATCTCTAAATATTTTAAAGTTAAGCTTAAAAATTTGTATTATTTTAATACAACAATGGTTATTTATACACTTGACTATTACGATAAAATAATTTTCTTTTCAATTAATACATAATCGGGAAATTCTAATAAAAATAGGTAAAATGTATTTACTTGTTAATGATATCCAATCGGGAAACATTTAATATCCATTACATTACATTTAATCTCTCACGATTCCTTTGAAATCTTTTATTTCGTCTAACTTTAAGTAAAGTATTTTGTTGTTTTTATCTTTGTATTCTTCTGTCTTTACGCACATTTTACGTGTTATTTGTTATGCCCCATAAATATAATTTCAATCATAACGTTCGTTATGAATGAACGTTATAAATACACTTAAAATATATACATATATCAGACGATTTTAGATTCTGAACGGAGTGATGGAATCTATTGGTTTTACAATGATGTGTGTTTTTTTTTTTAATTTTATTTTTTTTGTGTCTGACGACACCTTTTTTGGCAGTGAAAGTGCTTCGATTTCCTTAAGCAGCAACTTTTCTGAAAGGAAAGTGAATGTAGATGGTACTTTTGCTAGTCTAAAATCCAACTTTTCAATACTTTTTAAAAAAGTCGAAAAAAACGAAAAAAAATTACGAAAAAACGGAAAATTTTACGCAAAATCACGTTTTTACAAATTACATTTTTTTTAAATGCTCTAACTCAAAAACCAAAAATCGCAACAACTTGAAATTTTCACCAAATCTTTACATTGACGTTTTCTATACATGGTTAAGTTTTCAAAGTATTTTGACATATTTTGACTTATTTGTAGACAATTTAAATTTTCGATTTTTGTAAAATTTTTGTTTTTAAACATCTATCAAATTTAATTGGCAGACCGAAAACTCTTGAAAATTTAACACAAGGTTTATAATAAGTTTAATTTATCGCAACTAAAAAATTATGGAGATCGTTTCACTCAAATTGTCGCTGTATGCAACTGCCAACCCATCCTAATTGAAAAATATATTTTTCGTTTCAAAATAAAATATACTTATTACAATATTTATAAATAACATTGTATTATATTCTAGACAAACATATCATCTCCGTTCAGAATCTTTTTTCGTATACAATGATACCTATCATTGAATTCAAATTTAACAAATCCATTATAATGACTTATCCTATGAAGAGTCGCACTCCACCCCCAAGTGTACAGCAGAGCGAAGCCCATCCGGTTCTTTTTTTCTTTATTTATCTTCAATCATAATATATAAATACAAATCCCAGTGGATTTTTAAACTCTACGGTGTTGTATCTAAGTTTAATGTCGAATAGCTTTTATCTTGGCTAGATTATCTAAAAACATTTATGGTAGAAACCTTACAAAACACAACTAGTGGATTGATATTCTCACTTAACATTTTAACAATATACGTTTATTATTATTTTTTTTTTTACTTTTCTGCTACATTGTATAATGCTTATTTAGTTTTAACAAAATTAATATTAAAAATCACTATACTCCTCAATGACAAAATATTACGTTTTAAATTGCATGTATTCCATACGACTTATACTTGCAAACAAATAAATAGTTAGGATTACGTTTTAAATGGCTCGTGTCCATATTAAAGTATAAACACTGTTTTTAGCAAATTTCTTTTAAATTTAATCTACGTCTGGTAATTCGCGAACCTTTAATTTATTATCGGTGTTACGTAGGTGTTTCAGAATCTTCCTAAATTTTTCGGCCCCCGTTTTCCATTATATTGTACCACTCTTTTATAACAATTTTTAAATGTAATTTATGTGCTTATTTTTTTTTTCCGCGTTTTTTTCATTACTACATTTTTTTTATTTCCACATATATTCAAATTCTATTCATAGTATTAAAAATAATATTGTCAAAAAACCTATACAACAGGTTTAATTTTTTCCATGACATTTCAATTTACATAATTATAATATAGTGTTACATTTTATTTAATTATTTGATCGTTTGAACCATTATTTAAAATGGATAGTTACATTTTTCTACTTCAAAACAAAATTCAAATATAAACAACATTGACGATAATTTTTCGAGACTTAATATTTTTCATATTTTATATGGTTGACGTCAAATTGTTACTCTCTCGACAATAATAGCTTTAATAAAAAAAACCTTAATGATTCTTTCAAATTGGATTAGACCACACCTATAGGACACGTCTACGAGTTTTTATTTTTATTTTTCTAACTAATCTTTGAAATTATAAACATTTATAACGATACAATATACAGTACAGGAACACATTACGTGTCTCAAGTATGATATAACAATCGGTGCACAAAATAAAATATTATAATGTAATTAATTACAAGTTAACACACGCCGTGGCACATGAGAATGAACAATGTGTACCATGCATTTATATTCCACCTCGTCATTGATGCGCTTTTCATTATACATAATATAATAATGACGTTTTTTCGGCATACCGAAATTGATTATTATTTAATAGTAATTTTTTAAATCAACACTAGATACTTCTATAAAATACACTTGAAAGACACAAATTGAAAAACGCGATTAAATTGTGCTTAAGTGCACAGCCGCAGTGCGCCCATACAAAAGTAATTATTAAATCCCACCGACGTGCAATTTATAGTGGAAAGGGTTAATGTAAAAACTAATATTTATTCATTCCATCAAACTTGGATAACCCATTCACGTCCACGTAAATTTCAACATGACAAAAATAGTATAAAAATAATGAAAATTATAATAATGTAAAATCTTTATTGTTATAGAGGAGCAATATATTATAAGATCCGCAATATTGTCAGATCATAATACATCATCTACTGAGTTTTCGTATTGACCACAGCGTGTGTTAATACATGCAACATGTATTTTATGGTATTTTTAATTATATTCACGGTCAATCGGTGGGAAATGAAATCAATATATTTGTTATGCAAATACATAAAGGTATTATGGTCTTAGTTCAGATAAAATATAATACTTACCAAATTAATTGAAAAATTAGACTACTTTGATGAGAACAAATTCTATTTTGATGTAAATATTCTAAAGATATTGATTTTAATTTATTTACACTACATTATTTAACACATTCCATAATCGGTAACTATTAAATTCAACACATCAACAAATTATATATAACTAGATAGGTGAAAAAATGTATACGCATGTTTTGGCCCTTAATTCGATTTTCGGCAAGTTCATTCTTAGTGCACCTAAATATAATAATAAAAAACATTTCAAATAAGCCAATATGGTAAGTAATTTTATGTATGTATAGATTATACACATGTTGCATCTTGCATTTATCAGTATGCAGCACTATATTTTATTTAAACTGCGGCATTATAAAATAATCATTATATTAGACGCACGTGTTTATTTTTTTGTTTTTTGTTTTTTGTACTGTCAAGCAACATTGTTCACATTAAAACGTAAATTTTTTGTTGATCACCGCGGTTACCAAGGTGTATACAAATGAGGACTTTGTGGGTTTGACTAAATAAAAACACCCACGCTAATAATATACAGCAACATTTCTTCTTTTGTGTAATGACATCCAACGATAAAAAAAAAAAAGTCAATTTATTTAATTTTCACTCTCTCTGGTTTATAATTTTGTTCAAATAAGTTACGAAACCTACAAATGCTTCGATGGAAATGGTCAAAAGTTGTAAGAGTCACCGAAACGAAACATTGTTAATAAATTAAAATTACGTTCGTTTTGTCTTTTTACTTTATAACGATGAAGTGTGATGAAATTGTTGCTTTACATGGGTATGACAATAACTCAGAAATAAGAAAACTATTACAATATTTGTCGTAGGAAACTTCGATGACG
>JASXSY010000241.1:0-34636 GCA_034509805.1 Sipha maydis
ATTCAAAAATTATTAAAATCCATAGGCACAATTTTTTTTATAAGCGTTTGAACACCGAATATTGACATAAAATTACATGTAAAATATAATATAATGTAGAATGTTCTAGACTGACAAACTATATCGCTGTATGCAACTGCCAACCCATCCTAATTGAAAAATATATTTTTCGTTTCAAAATAAAATATAATTTTTACAATGTTTATCAATAACAATATATTATATCCTAGACAAACATATGAACTCCGTTCAGAATCGTTATTCGTATACAATGATATCTATCATTGCATTCAAATTTAACAAATCCATTATAATAATGACCTATCCTGTAAGCGAGGTGCACTCCACCCCTAACTGTACAGCAGAGCGAGGCCCATCCGGTTCTTTTTTTTTTTTTAACACCATGCGTACACGTATACATACACATATATACTAACCTTTATTATAATAGTTTACAATAAAATATTATAACGAATTCACTTGAGCTCTACGGTTTTTAAACGATCGTCGTCGTGTCTTAACGTTTTTCGAATCAATAAGATAAATGCAACAGTGTCTTACAACGCAATAACTAATGGTATTGTTGAATATAACAACCATTAACTTCATATCACATTTTTCTGACAACGAATTTCATAACAGTGATGGCTTACACTGGCCGTTTTCAACCTGAGAGTGTGCCCCCCTATGGAAACGTTATAAAATTTCATGGGAGGTAAGAACATTTTAAAAAAGCAACAAAACATAATAACATTATTTTTGAATATTTTTGATATTTAATCAAGACATTAAAATCACAATTAATTTTTCAGCAAGTGCTAACCCTCTCATTAATTTTTATCAAATTAATAATAATAAATTGAAAATATAATATTTAAGAAAATGAATATAATATAATTGGTTTTAATCATTTTAAATCATAATAATATTTTTTTCATAACAAATAAATTCATTAAATATTCAAAAAAAACTTCTTTGATTTCCATATTATCATATTAGTTCAAAAATTTACATTAAAGGCATAATGCTGTATATATACTAAACATAATTCGTTCTTATTATGGTGAGAGGGAATGACATCTTAAAATAGTATGAAAGGGGACATGTACCTCAAAAGCTTGACAAACGTTGGTTTGCGGATTGTTGTAATTAGTATTTCTCAAATCCTATACCATAACAATATTATCGTAGTATAGGCCTATGAATGAAACAGATCCAGCTCGCAATATCACACGTATTTATGTATAACTTTATACACTGTTCGTGAATAATCCTAGCCGACATAAAATAACATAAACCAAATGTACAACAACAAACTAAGGATGAAATGTTGTCAAATTTTCCAATTACTCTTTAGTCAGTCGATATTTATTTTTGTTCGCGGCTCCTTTAATTGTGAATTGGACGTTTATCGTAGAAGTACCACCGTCCGTTTGGTTGGTATATTTGCACACCATTTGTTGTTTGACAATCCAATAAATAAAGCAATTACGTTATTATGTTCTTCAAGATTATAAGTCTTGATTATAATCATAGATGGAACTTAGTAAAAGCTACTTAATTCGCAGTATTAACATACCATACTTAGTAAGTACTACTTACCGATATAATTTGATTTCACGTAAATCATTTTTAGGTTTTGAACTACGAGGTACCTGGTATATAATATGCTTTTATTTGTTGTTGTTTTTTTTTCTTTTGTTACCACGGCGAATAAAAATAAATTAATAGCGTGTGATTAAATTGTTCATGAATTGTTTAACGTAACAATTAATTAATTGCGTTTTAAAGGAAAATAATTAGTTAAAAATCTGATGTTATTTCATATCACAGTTTAAACAAAAACAGCACATACATTCATATATAAATTATATAATATATTATATTATATTTTTATGTGTAACAGTCATACGTAACGATTCAAGTATTTCAGTTACCTTCTTTTTAGCAAATAACTTCTACACCATGATGTATTTTAAATCTCAGATTCCACAACAACTAAAAAATCAAAACAATCTCAGTTACTGCTAAAAATGACTATAAACAATATCATAATAAACTATACAACCGTACAAATCAACTAACCATAGAAATTAACCTTAGCAGGATATTTCTCCAATTGACTTAAAAACATTGATGTTATAACAGATAGTCAGAATTCAGGCAATCTTATAAGATCGCCTGAATTCTGGCTATCAATTGATTTTGATTAAAATCGGATTTTATTCACATTCCATACTTGTAGGTCTCAATTTTTATGTACTCCATGTTTGTTTTATATTAAATTTATTAACTGCATAAAAAAAAAAAAAAATAAGCAAATAAATAAAAAGAACCGGATGGGCCTCGCTCTGCTGTACACTTGGGGGTGATGTGCGACTCTTCATAGGATAGGTCATTATAATGGATTTGTTAAATTTGAATTCAATGATAGGTATCATTGTATACGAAAAACAATTCTGAACGGAGATGATATGTTTGTCTAGAATATAATACAATGTTATTTATAAATATTGTAATAAGTATATTTTATTTTGAAACGAAAAATTTAGAAAAATCGAAAATTTAAATTGTCTATAAATAAGTCAAAATATGTCAAAATAATTTGAAATTTTAACCATGTATAGAAAACGTCAATATAAAGATTTTGTGAAAATTTCAAGTTGTTGCGGTTTTTCGTTTTTGAGTTAGGGCATTTTAAAAAAACCGATATCATTTGTCAGTCTAGAATATTATACATTATATTATATTTTACATGTAACTCTATGTCAATATTCGCTATTAAAACGCTTATAAAAAAAAATTGTGCCTATGGATTTTAATAATTTAAAAAATGACATTTAGAACTACTTCTGTGGAATCTTCTATTAAATTTTCAAGTATTTTGTAGGAGCCAAATTTTTTTGATCACCGATTATAAAAATAAAATGTAAAAAAATCGAATATTTTAAATGCCTATAAGTGGCTTAAAAATCAATATAATATTTTGAAAAAAATATTACATAAAATAAATACCAATCTTTACGACTGGTAGTAATTTCAAAAATCTGCGACTTATACTTTTTGAATTATAACAAATATTAAAAATTGTTCGAGAATAAATCGTTATTTTATGCAATTTCGTAAATATTTAAATTTCAAACAGTCATAAAATTTTTTCCTCCAAGTCCGGAAGAAATTTTTTTAAAGATTTTTGAAGAGTAGCTTATAGATAACCTCGTGTTAAAATTTTGAACCTTAAGTATGAACAGAAAAAATTCTATGAATTTTTATCTACAAAATAATTTGCAAATTATCGTGATTTTTACACATTTTATACAAATTTGAGCTTAAAGGGTATATAAAAAAAATTTGAGTAAACCGATCACCGATATTTTTTAGTTACGATAAGTTTAACTTATTACAAACCTTTTATTAAATTTTCAAGAGTTTTCGGTCTGCCAATTAAATTTTATAGATGTTTAAAACAAACCTTTTTCAAAAATCGAAAATTTAAATTGTCTATAAATAAGTCAAAATATATCAAAATACTTTGAAAACTTAACCATGAATAGAAAACATCAATATAAAGATTTGGTGAAAATTTGAAGTTGTTGTGGTTTTTCATTTTTGAGTTAGAGCATTTTAAAAAAAACCGATATCTTTGTCAGTCTAGAATGTTATACTCGTACATTAAACTTTTCGCAATTTTTACATATTTCGTATGAGCACTTATAAAAAAAAAATTGTGACTTACGATTTTAGATTTTTTTTTATCAGTTAAGGAATAACTTATAAGAAATCTTGTATTAAATTTTCAAGATTTTCTGGCCGACTAAAAAAATGTAATCGTTATTTAAAAAAAAAAAAATTAAAAAAATTGAAAATTTTAATTGTCTATAAATAGCTTAATAATAGTCAAAATACTTTGATATAGAGAACGCTAATCTAAACATTTAGTGAAAATTTCAAGTATTTACATCGATTAGTTTTTGAGTTATAGCAAAATAAAAAATTTGATTTTGTCGAAAACTGGTTTTGCGTAAAAACTCCCGTTTTTCCCTTATTTTTTTAGGGTTTTTCCCGTCGCATTTAAAAGATATTGAAAATTTTTTATTTTTGACTCCCCAAAGTACCAAATAGATTCACTTTCCTTTCAGAAAAGTTGCTACATAAGCAAATCGAAGCATTTTTACTGCCAAAAAAGGTGTCGTCAGAAAAAGAAAGAAAAAAAAAGAAAAAATAACAAAAAAAAAAAAAAACACACATCATTGTAAAACCAATAGATTCCATCACTCCGTTCAGAATCTAAAATAAATTGTCAATAATGTTTATAAATAACGGATTTGAATATTCTATTAAACTGGTCTACAGTTAATAAATTGCCACTAAATGTTGAATAGTTTAAAATAATAACATTTTCTAATCTTCAGGTTTCATTTCTACATTCTTACCGTATAAATAATTCTTCATTAATACCTTGTTTATGATATCAGTGATCTAGGTGTAATATTTAATTCTACTCTTTCTTTTAATAAACACTCATTACAAATAATTAGTAAATATTCTATGAAATTAGGATTATTATAAGGAATTGTAAGGAATTCACTGATCCTATTGATTTAAAAACATTATTTACCTCTTTAGTCCGGTCAAAATTAAACTGTAATTCTGTTGTTTGGTCCCTTTGTATAAAATATCAAATTCATTGCTAAGATATTATACACAATTCTTTTATACGAATTTTAGCTTTCAAATTTAATACTATAAGTGAGCTACTTTATCCTTGCGAGCTACTTTATCCTTGCCAGCCATTATTACATTTGTTTCACCATGTTAGTTTATCAGAAAGAAAAAAATGAATGATTTAGAATTGTTATTTAAGTTTGTAAATGGTTATACTGTTTGTGCAGATTCATTAAGTTTTCTTTATTTTAACGTCTATTATTGTAGAACTAGTTTTATTAATACATTTTATATATTTTTACTAAGAACAAAACTATTCTGTAGTTTCATCTATCAATAGAATGATATTATTAGCAAACGATAAAAAATTAATTAATTTAATTTTACTTCTTTGGAATCTTATAATAATTATGTGAATATAATTTTTAAGTTTTTAATGTAATTGTATTATTATTAATATCATGGTTAATATTACAATATATGTTGTATCGTACTCGGATCTTACGATCCGTCAACAATTGAATATAAAATTAATAAAATATATACTATTTTAAACATAAAATAAAAATAAAATATAGTAATAAATAAGTAATAAATAAAATAGTCATCTGCATTATATTAATATTTTAACAATGTTCGGTATATGAGTAAAAATAAATATTTTAAATTATTGTTTTGGTATAACAATTCGTTTGAATTTCGAACATATTTTATTCTCCGTAATTATTCGTTCCTTTCCTTTCGTCCCTCAGTCAGCTGTCGCAATCAACGTTATTTTTGGATTTCGAAAAACCTAAACAGAATAGATATACGCTTTCGCGCTTTTTTGTGTTTCTTCTTTTTCGCGAAATGCTTGCCACGGTCAGTAAAAATGTTTGAAATAAGTTTCCAGAAACTCTTCAAAGTTCAAATAGATTACAAATTGAACACGGATCGCACGTGTTATCTGAAGACGTTATTTTTGGACGCTTTCTGTGGATGGTAATCGAAAAACGCCATTGAAAAAAAAAATTAAATAACCCAATAGTTAAGCCACGCGCATCTCTAACACAATCTAGATCGATTCCGGAGAAATCGCGATTCGCTACGAATTGTTTTTCGAACGTAACGAATAACGATTAAAGGTCGTTTTCGAATTTAAACTAATAACGCACCATTATCCGGTGGCGAGTCGAGTGCAATGTATCGCCAGTTATCTCTGTACAATTTAACATCCGGTCTGTTTCATTTTTCATTTTTTCAGCATTTGTTCGTTCGACATGACATATAAATGTATATAGATCTGGGTACAAATAATATCGAAAAAAATTCGCAATTATATTTGCTTTTTATGTACATTTTCCAAAATATTTGTGGCTATCGCCACACAGGCAACGCGCATATTCAAAAGTCTTTGTATTTCTTATGAGTCGATTGCAGATTTAATTTTTAATTTGTAAAATTTGTTTCTACAATAATATTTTTTTGTTCTTCAAGATGAAAATTCTGATGGAATATTATACGATAAGTGTAAAATATTCAATACTACAGACGATAAAATCATAACCAATATCACCTAATGATAGTAAAATAGCACATAATTTTTATTTCACCGAACGTATAACGAACGATAAGTCATACTTACCAGAGTCACGAGGTAGTCGAGCATAAGAATATAAAAGCGTGGTATGCATATATTATACTTACCGCGATGATGCTTAACGATGTGAAGTACTAGTATTGAGTGTGAAATGTATGTGAAATAATTACCACCAGTGTATTTGTTTTAATTTTAACTCTAAATTATTTACAGAAATTTTGTCGAAAATCGTTTATCACCAAAAGTACGTTTTTATTATACTTGATTTTTATTAACAATATACTTTCGGTTATGGAAATCCGTTGGATGATTACCATAATACAGAGTTCAACATTTTCACGAGTGTTCCGCATAAAATGAATACGAATTAATTTTTCCTCTTTTGAGAGTAGAACAATTTAAAGTCTTAAGACGGTAATGCCTATGTCGGTTAAAAAATATTTTCCAATTAAATCTTACACACTCAACATGGTAATTCGCTCTCGTTCAAACACTTGATAAAATAATACCTTCAGACATGATGCAGTGAACCAAAACTTCCCTCCTTTATAAATGAATACCATGGTTGTAGTTCAAAAATTGTATATTGTTGCCAGACAGGAACTACGAGTATTATAGCTGTTTATAATTTTTAATTAAAGATTATAATACATTGTTTACACATATAAGTGTAAATCACTACTCATTAATTCTGTAACCGGATTTAAATATTAAATTAGAAGCAATTTAATATTGGCTTACGAAACTCATCAAATATTCACATAGTTCGTATTACTAGACCCGCGTTGATTCGAAAATATAACAAAAATGTGTTAGGTATCTATATAATATTGTATTTTAAAATCGTACTTCATCCGTAAACCGGATACAACACGTTCGTTAACTCGAACGTTATTTTGTACAGTCGTTCAATCCATGATAATCAGAGGCTGATTTATCTTTTTTTACAGCTAAAGGCACCAAAAATTTGCCACCCCTATAATAGGTGAATAGGTTACAATACCTCTTCAATATACCTACTCTAAATATTAAATATATAGAAAAAAGTATTGGACATCCATTTGAATTTGGTTAATTTTCCAATTGTTGATATGTTTGATGATTTTTAATAAAACACTACAGAATTTTTTCGTCCCCAAATTTTGCCGCCTTAGGCAGCTGCCTACAGTACCTAATAAGAATTCCGCCTCTGATGATAATTCACACTAACACTTGAATACAGTTAATAGAAAATTGTATTGTTATTAAAAAAAAATATTCAGTGTCTATTGATCGAATACAATGAAAATACTGAGCCCATCCATAAAATGTAATTATCAGCGAATCACGCGTAACTGTCGAGTTTAAAATTGTTTTTTTTTTTTTTTTTTAAACACAATTTATTCATAAATAATTATTATTTTTACGTGTTACGACCTCTGTAGAGCAGATTTCTAATGAAACGATAAAACTCGGCGATGGAGCGGCCATTGTTATTACAGTATTATTATTATTATTATTAAGAACGGTTATTGTTAGCCGTTTACGATAAATAACAATTGTAATACTATCGTTTTGAACGCATTGCATAACTGTAAATAAAAGCACTACCCAACCTTGTTAATTTAAATAACGAGTAATATGGTTAAATTTAATGTTCGAAAAATCTGAATACGAGTGTAATAATAAATAAATGTACAAATTATATATTCATGTACAACAATGATCTAAGTTTTCAAAACACTCATATCTATCGAAAATCAAAACGAATGTAGAAACTAAAATAAAATAATCACACCACTCTAATAGTTACAGCTGGTACTTGTATTACGACGTAATACAGTCACCGTGAAATTATAACGTATTTGATTGTTATGCTTTCGCTAAATGGTAAACAACGTTAAAAATACCAATTACGAGTATTTAGCAATTATGAAACTGCGTCAGTGCAAGTGTAATACTATTCATAATCGTTTATGAAGGTAGCCATGGTGCTCTGGGTGTATTAACGAATTCGTATAATTACCGTGCAAGACTTTGTTAAGATTAAAGTCAAAGTCTAACGCTATTATTAAAACACAAAATGAAAAAATTGGATTAATCTAAACAATTATTCGACTGCTAATTTGAATACAAATTAATCTTTAATAGTTTTAGATTCTGAACGGAGTGATGGAGTCTATTGGTTTTACAATGATGTGTGTTTTTTTTTTGTGTCTGACGACACCTTTTTTGGCAGTAAAAATGCTTCGATTTGCTTATGTAGCAACTTTTCTGAAAGGAAAGTGAATCTAGTTGGTACTTTGGTGGTCAAAAGTAAAAAAATTTCAATATCTTTTAAATGCGACGGGAAAAACCCTAAAAAAATAAGGGAAAAACTGGAGTTTTTACGCAAAACCAGTTTTCGACAAAATCAAATTTTTATTTTGCTATAACACAAAAACTAATCGATGTAAATACTTGAAATTTTCACCAAATGTTTAGATTAGGGTTTTCTATACGTCGTTAAATTTCCAAAATATTTTGACTCTTATTGAGCTATTTATAGACAGTTGAAATTTTCAATTTTTTTAATTTTTTTTTTTTTAAATAACGATAACATTTTTTGGCCGGCCAGAAAATCTTGAAAATTTAATACAAGGTTTATAATAAGTTAAACTTAACGTAACTAAAAAATATCAGTGATCGGTTTACTCAAATTTTTTTTATAAGCCCTTAAAGCTCAAATTTGTATAAAATGTGTAAAAATCACGATAATTTTCAAGTTATTTTATAGATAAAAATTCATAAAATTTTTTCTGTTTATACTTAAGGTTCAAAATTTTAACACTAGTTTATCTATAAGCTACTATTCAAAAATCTTTAAAAAAATTTCTTCCGGACTGAGAGGAAAAAATTTTATGACTGTTTGAAATTTAAATATTTACGAAATTGCATAAAATAGCGATTTATTCTCAAACAATTTTAAATATTTGTTATAATTCAAAACGTATAAGTCGCAGATTTTTGAAATTTCTACCAGCTTTTAATATTGGCATTTCCTTTAGGTCATATTTTTTCAAAATATTATATTGGTTTTTAAGCCACTTATTGGCATTTATTATTAAAATTATTAAAATCCATAGGCACAATTTCTTCTTATAAACGTTTGAACAGTGAATATTGACATAAAATTACATGTAAAATATAATATAATGTATAATATTCTAGACTGACAAACTATGTTGCTGTATGCAACTGCCAATCCATCCTTATTGAAAAGTATATTTATAGTTTCAAAATAAAATATACTTTTTACAATATTTATAAATAACAATGTATTATATCCTAGACAAACATATTAACTCCGTTCAGAATCGTTATTCGTATACAATGATATCTATCATTGCATTCAAATTTAACAAATCCATTGTAATAATGACCTATCCTATAAACGAGGTGCACTCCACCCCCAACTGTACAGCACAGCGAGGCCCATCCGGTTCTTTTTTAATATTGTAATTGTTGAAACTAATGGTTAACACCAAGTTTCTAAATAAAAAAAAAAGAAAGTATACATTTATTAAAAGTTGTAAAATCATATAAAATGTATCTATAAACATTTTGGCACTTAATATTATTGTATTTATCATGTTGGTCACCGCTGTTATAGTGTCTTCTTTTCTAAGTCTATTTTCACTCTAAATAAAATTTGTAAAAAATAATATTAATAGAAATATGAAATTTACGCCATATATGTAGTTGTGATGTTGTTCTGTCGTTGTCAGTTCGGACCTCTAACAACAACAAAAAAGTGGTTCATAAGTGCCTTATATCACTGACAGCACGACCACCTTATCATAATCTTCATTATTGAATATAATAAGTTGATGAAATTGTATTAACACTTATTATATTATTCTATTCATAATGTAATGAATCAAAAATAAGCTTCCGCGTTGCTATTGATGAAACTTTACCTTATAATAATATATTAACTAAATTGGTGTAGTTAGCTATTTAAAATGAATAATAATTAATGGGATTTGGAATAGCGACTTCTTTTATCCTATCTTTTATTACCAATTAAAGCATATAATTATTACGATTGATTGGGATCGTGAGTGTATAGATTTATAAACGAAGGGTATGAATGTATGATGATATTATATGAATTATGATGCAGCTGAGTCTGCGTGTCTTAATTAACTTGTCGTTGATGATAATTTTACCATAGAAGTTATATAAGTATATTTTATTATAATTTCTTACTTGGTTGATATTTGTTGATTTGAATAATGATAAAGTTTGAGAAGAGAGAATTAAGGATGTTAGTTTTCTTGAAATAATGTAAGTACAATTTTTGGTTGAATAGAAGTTATTTTAATAATTTACAACAAGATATTAGAAGTTTTGAAATGAGTATTTTAAGTTAATAAGAGCTTTACGAGTGTAGCGAATTAAGACGGTGCGTATGATACTGTGTTGCTGAGATCCGACTCAGCTGATGGCAAGTATGAGCAGACTGATCTGCATATCAAAATGGGGGTTCTACTTATAGTATTGATCTTTGATACCTTGTTGTTCCATATTAAATTGTTGTTGTTTATTTTTACATACATAAAAATATGTTATTGTAAGATTAATGACATTTACACAAATATATATATATATAGTTATTACTTTTTAATAGTTTTTGTACATTTTGATTAATATCAGGGTACATGGGTACAGATATTTATTATGTTTTAATAGCATTATGATGATATTGAATCATGAAGCTGTGTAGGCGCAATGATGTAAATATCATTACAATAATAATAATACCAACAATTCAAATCGATCAAATTCAAATTAATAACAAATGATAGATCTAAATTAATTGAGTTTAATTTAAGTTAAGATTACTTAGTAAGCATGTGATTGTAATATAGCGAAACATCAAGTGGGAAATACTAAAATGCCAACGTTAACAACGTATTACACGAATTCAAGAATTAACTCCACCAGACTCACAATCGACAATCATATTTTTAGAAAATCGATTAATTAACTGGTTTATAATTATTTGAATAATACATATGGCTAATGTAATTATACTTGATATTTTGAATGCATTTATACTTCCGAAAGTATCGAACAAGTAACCACCAATCATGCTTCCCATAGGTGTCCCTGAAATAATAAAATGGTATTGCAATATATAAATTTTTACTTTAAAAATGTTAGAAATTCATTTAAATGGTACATATTAACAATTTTAATATCCCTACCTATTCCTGTGAAAGTTGCACCAACGATTCCTTGTAACGTCCCTTCGGTACCGACAGGGGCTATTTGATTAGCGTATGAAACAAGTGCCGAATAGGCCAATGCATATGTCACTCCGTTCATTAACTCGACGGGAAAAATTAAAACTGGATTTCTGATTATCGAATACAAGAAAAATCTCACAGAAAACACAAAGAACATCAAAGAAAATATGTTCATATGATCTACACGTTTGAGAATAAAGCCTGAATAGAAATAACCAAAACTATGTTAATTTTGTAAATAATATTAATGCCAATGGTCAGTAGTACTGGATAGTAAGAAGAATGGAATCTCTCCTCCAAAACATTGAACTGTCAACGAAAACCCTTGTATCGTCTTAATCCATGGTTTTGTTTCAGGATGGTAAATATTTGCCAAATCCTCTAAGTACCTAAAGTAATCATCATAAAAGAGATGTTAATTTAGAATTTTTAAACGTAAGAAGTTCCATAAAATCAGTTAAGTTTTAAAAGTTTAATTTTTCAATCGGAATTATAGCCATTTTGTAATCAGTTCAGCTAAATAATATGTAGGTATGTTATATTGTTTTATTAAGAAACAGTAAACTGAAATAATGATGGGATGTTATCTTTACGTTTTTTAGAAATAATTATAGAGGTATAAATATTTCATCAAACAATAATACTTTTCACTTACCAAAATAAATAGAACCATATAAAAGCAGATAAAGCTCCAAAAATCACGACCCACAATAAAAACGCTTGTATTTTTATTTTAGTGAAAATATTTTTTATACCTTTTTGTAACATTGTAGAATCATTGACTTGAGTAACCTGTAAAAATCGTTTATACTTATATTTAATATTATGTGATGGTAACTATATAGTTTTTACCAAATATTTAGAACGAACTTATAATGGGATAAATGCATAACTAGTAAAGTTTGTACAAACTAGTTACTTAACAATGAAATAACAATACAATAAAAGTAGACCTAACTTTATAGTGTAACTAAGAAAGGCATTTTCTTGAATAGGAAAATTAGTTTTTCTTTTGACATTTATGTTATAAACCTAAACAGTATAAAATAAATCGTATTTTCTCTTAAAAATTACAACATTATAATCATACAAATGTTAAAAATATAGTAAGTATTTATATTTACCTCAATACTTGAAACCACACATATATCTAAGATGTAAAATATTATCGAAAGAATGAAAGAGGGTAAATAGTTTTTGTATTTTTGTCCTTTACTATACCAGTCGATACACAGACCGGAAAAAACAGACATGCTGCCCCAGCCAAATTCTCCCCACATTCTCTGTTCACCATATTTATGTTTATTTTCGCCTTAAAAAAAAGTCAATATACTGGTTAAACAAATAAAGTATTATTAAAAATCTAATTATAATTAGAATCATTCAAAAAATGTAATAATATTATAATATTAAACTTATATTTTATAATTTGCTCTCATTAATGGTTTTTAATTATAGGAGTATTTTATTTAGTGTTGATATAACTTATACATTTTATTTAAGATATAGACCGATGATACATTTTTATTGAAATGGGACAATTCACTGTGGCCATTTCACCGTTACCATTCCGCCATGAGCTGTTTCACCGGGATCGAAAAATTGTGTATAAACTCAAATAACATTAGGTTTACTCTGTATATTGTAATACGTTATTATTATTATTGATATTATTTGCTGATCTAGATAGACACATTTTAAAAATAGTACAATAATATGACAATAAATTATGACATTTCTTATTTATAAGTCATAGTATATAATATCTCACTCCCATGATTATTGATTACTTTTATTAATATTATTTTATTATTATTGATTACTTTTATTATTATAATGAATATGACGAAATAAACTATAAATATATAATCATTTATTACTATTATATTTTTTTAAATTATGACTATTACAAAAATATTTAATGGCTACGGTGAAACGACCAAGATAATATGGTCACGGTGAATTGTCCAAGTTGCCTAATTTTATATTCATTATTATTTAATAATTATCTATGATTCTGATAAATTTCTTGTTTATATCCATAATTTCTAAAATAAAATATAACTAATAATATTTTTATGCTCTATTATTATTTTTCAAACAATTTTTTTAAACTATAATACCAGACAATTAACGGGAATTATTATTATTTAATTATTATTTAATTATTATTATTATTATTATTATTATTATTATTAACGGAATTATTAGTTTTTTATATTCGGTTGAAGAAAAATCAACATGAAATGGCATAAGTTAAGCCAATGGGCTTATGAAGTAGGCGCAAATTAATAAATGCCTCCTACTTCGGCTAACATTATGTTGAATGAACTAATAATCTGAAGTAAAACATCCGTTGATCTCAGTAAGTGGTTTAGGCTAGTAATATTAGTGGAGGATAAAATATCCAATTGAATGTTGATTTGTTAGAATGATGATCTAGTCGGGTTCAAATATTTAATAAGCTATTGATTACATATAAGTAACATAAAGGATATAATAATAATACATACTGTTATTTACACATATAATATCAATGAAAATTGTTTTTACCCAATAAGCTAATGCATATCGTATCCTCCAAAACGCATCTAGCCATAATTCCCGATTTCATTAAGACCACCGTACCGGTAAATAACCAAAACAACGGTGATCTGATCACATCCATGTTGTCCATTTCATTTTCCACCGTCGCTCCCGGTAAGAGAAACAGAATAACTACCATTAAAATACACGTTATCAAGCACGCGATCAACCCAGACTTTCGACATTTGTATTTATCCGTCAGAAAACCAACGGTTGGTCGAATCAGTACGTCAGGAAGCATAAGCAAAGTGAAAATCAAACCCGCGATGACTGCTGAATAGCCTCGTTGTTTAATCAGTGTCGGCAAAAAACACATTATCGGAGCAGTGCCTAAATGCAAACAAACATATTGGTAATCGTTAAATTTCTCAATAGTTGGTAATTGACATGTTCGTAAATATACGACAAGCAGAATGTTGTCAGGTTTCATTATTATTGTGATAAAATCAATTTTTATGCAGAGTTTAGCGGTAGACATCCCATGTATAGTAATAGGTACAATTTGAAATACAAATGAAATTGTGTACATTTATCTTCGATCTCTGTGACTTTTAATTATAAGCATTGAAATAATATAGATACTTGGGATACAGTTTACAAGACGATGCAGATTACCATGCATTAAGGTATTGTCATCCAATTTCATGCTATTTATGAAATAATTATAATTATAATGATATTATAATAGTTTATGATATAACAATTTACAGCTTGGAATTAGTGATAAGGAAAAGAAATAAAAAATATTTGATTTTTTCATTATGATAGGCGATGGTCGTGATAATTGGACGACTATTTATTGTTTTTGTGTTCATTACCTGCCTTTGCTGTCATCTGATATGATCAAGTCCTGTGGGAGTCGTGGTTTTAATTAAATCATAAAAATTACTTTTTTTTAATCTCTGCGCATACTTTTTATTTACACAATTTTTATCATGATGTTACAAAAATATTATAATATATGAAACCAAGAACATCGGATACTTTACCAAATACATTTTTTGTATAAAACACAATACAAGTAAAATCTGTGTTGAACGATTTTAATCAATAGCATTTCATAATAGTCATCAAGAGATAAAAACTCGAAGAATACAATATTCTCATACACACGTGATAAATTAAGATAAAATAATTTTAAAAAATACAAAATATTCAAATAATTCAAAATTTAATTAATAAATTATAAATTGAGAGGATTAATAACACACTGCCGCTGTCTAAAGTTTATTTAAATTAACTGAGATTATCATCAAACATTTTTTTTTTCGATATATATTTAAAAACTATTAAATGAGACACGTATACATATTAATAACATTCAAATACCATTTTAATAAAAAAATAAACTATTAATAAATTAATGATATTTAAAAACTATAAGTATGTAGATATAATATCTTACCAGAAATTCCTAAATAATAATGCAATTTTATCGGTAAAAGTTTTTTGTTGATCCAGAAAATATGCATCTTGTATTTATTAAATTAATCAAAATAATAATAATTTCGTACTTTTTTAATTAAATATTAAGAAGGTAATATTGAACAATATGTTAATTATAAAACTTTTTCATTTCCTATTTTAAACATGTATGTCATTAATTAATACTATAATGTTGTGCAATTGAAATTTAATTTATCAATTGACATTATATCAATAACCTCTTCATAATAAATCTTGAAAGTATTTTAAGCGATAATATTAAATAATCACTAATGCCAATGTTACAATTGAAATTTCTTTTTTTTTATTGTTAAAGAACTTAAATTTTTAGGTACTCGAGTGTATATAACAAAATAAAATGAATATGGATGATTTTTGTAAATTATAATTAGAATAATCATAATAAATTTAAATCAAAATAAAATTTAACAGTAATTATTTTGGCTGGTACCGTTGTTTCTTGAATTCCAAACCCACATTCCGAATTGGTTTCAGTTTGAAATAAGGCATTTTATTAAGGGTTAATAGTTTAGTTACCAATCTCCATTCAATTTCACGTGCGCTTTACATATCCACCTCTGTATAATATTTACAAGTTTCTTTTGGAATTCGAACTTAAAACAGTTAACAATCAATATCTTAGTTACCTTATAATTAAATATACTCATCAAAATAACGAACAATTATAACTAAAAATATAAATTAAAATACAATTGATCGATGTGAAAATAAAAATTAATTTATGTACTTGTATAAATAACGATGTGCTAACATTAGTGTTATACATATAAAGATATATACGATAAATATGTTTGCATCGAAATCCTTATCTTCATCGATCAGGGTATAGGTAATAAAAAAAGAACCGGATGGGCCTCGCTCTGCTGTACAGTTGGGGGTGGAGTGCACCTCGTTTATAGGATAGGTCATTATTATAATGGATTTGTTAAATTTGAATGCAATGATAGATATCATTGTATACGAATAACGATTCTGAACGGAGTTCATATGTTTGTCTAGGATATAATACATTGTTATTTATAAACATTGTAAAAAGTATATTTTATTTTGAAACGATAAATATATTTTTCAATTAGGATGGGTTGGCAGTTGCATACAGCGATATAGTTTGTCAGTCTAGAACATTCTACATTATATTATATTTTACATGTAATTTTATGTCAATATTCGCTGTTCAAACGCTTATAAAAAAAAATTGTGCCTATGGATTTTAATAATTTTTGAATAACATTAAGAAATACTTCTGTGGAATCTTCGATTAAATTTTCAAGTATTTTGTAGTAGCCAAATTTTTTTTATCACCGATTATAAAAATAAAATGTAAAAAAATCGAATATTTTAAATGCCTATAAGTGGCTTAAAAATCAATATAATATTTTGAAAAAAATATGACATAAAGTAAATATCAATCTTAACAGCTGGTAGAAATTTCAAAAATCTGCGACTTATACTTTTTGAATTATAACAAATATTTAAAATCGTTTGAGAATAAATCGCTATTTTATGCAATTTCGTAAATATTTTAATTTCAAACAGTCATACAATTTTTTCCTCTAATTCCGGTAGAAATTTTTTTAAAGATTTTTGTAGAGTAGCTTATAGATAACCTAGTGTTAAAATTTTGAACCTTAAGTATGAACAGAAAAAATTTTATGAATTTTTATCTACAAAATAACTTGCAAATTATCGTGATTTTTACATATTTCGTATAAATTGGAACTTTGAGCACTTATAAAAAAAAATTGTGACTTACGATTTTAGATTTTTTTTTATCAGTTAAGGAACAACTTATAAGAAACCTTGTATTAAATTTTCAAGATTTTCTGGGCAGCCAAAAAAATTTTATCGTTATTTAAAAAAAAAATACTTAAAAAAATTGAAAATTTCAATTGTCTATAAATAGCTCAATAAAAGTCAAAATACTTTGAAATGGTGTATAAAGAACGCTAATCTAAACATTTGGTGAAAATTTCAAGTATTTACATTGATTAGTTTTTGAGTTATAGCAAAATAAAAAATTTGATTATGTCGAAAACGGGTTTTGTGTAAAAACTCCCGGTTTTCCCAAATTTTTTTATGGTTTTTCCCGTCGCATTTAAAAAATATTGGAAATTTTTTACTTTTGACCCCCCAAAGTACCAAATAGATTCACTTTTCTTTGAGAAAAGTTGCTACATAAGGCAATCGAAGCATTTTTACTGCCCCAAATCGTGTCGACAGACACAAAAAAAAAAAAAAAAAAAACACACATCATTGTAAAATCAATACATTCTTCACTCCGTTCAGAATCTAAAACACATCATTGTAAAACCAATAGATTCCATCACTCATTATATTAACCACTAATAAATAAATATTATTCTCAAATCTTATAACCCCCATACCAACCATTTATAAACAAAAACAAAAATTTCTATCGTAAATCTCAAAATTCCTGTTTGAGCACCTCCCGGGGGTGGAGTTACGTCCATATATAAACCCTATAAACCCGCTCCACGACATTCTCTTTCATTTAAAAATAAATCAAGATAATCGGTCCAGCTGTTCTCAATTGATGCAATTTCGAATTTTTTGTCTCCATTTTTATATATATATATAGATATTATTAGGAGTATAATACAAAAATTCATATGTTATTATGTTAAGACAAAAAAAAATATAACTCGTTATAAAATCATTCGTGTTATATTTTTCAAATGGGAGGACTGTTTGGTCTATATGAAAGTTTCAGAGGTGATCTAATTGATAGAACATTAAAATCTGTCGGGTCAGAGTAACGAAAGCAAAAAAAAAAAAAAAGCGTCCAAATTGACATTTAGCATTTATTTTATAAAATATAATTTTACGTCTGAACGAGTACAATAACATAAGCACCTAATAACTATAGCTATTTTAAACATGGTTATACGGTTTTATATTAAATTTAGACATTTAATAATTTATTTGCAGTTCAATACCAAATAAGAATATAATATCTACATTTTACGATCAACGTAATAAAATCTAATACCGATAAAGGCTAAAATTTTATGGAGTAGTTTGAAAATGTAACACGGGTTAAATAAAAAAATACGTGGACCGCTAGCCCCATTCTTGGTCTATATAATATACCTATATTGGCGCGTTACACGTCGTGGCCGAGCAGAATAGGACGGCTATATCTAAAGGCACACTCACTGGTTCAAACCTGGCCACTAGTGGTTTTGTTTTCCTGGGGGGACAAAATCTTGAAAGAAACAGTCAATATACCCACAACCAATCTAACCTAATGTATTTCACAAACTAAAAAAAAACCTAAGATGACATTGATCATTTTAATACAACGCCTAGTCATTGTATACAATGCTAAAACTGGTGTGGGCAATGTGAATATTTGAGGTATTTTGGATTATTATATTTAATAATTTCTTTATTACTGCTTCCTACAGGTTATAATAACTTTTATCAGAAGTGTAATTAATAGATAATCAATAATTAAGACTATGACCGCTGCACTTGTGGTAAAAAATGTGAAACAAGGAATTGCAAATGTAATGTTTCTGGAACTTTATGCAACTCTAAATACCATAATGGTAATACTTGTAAAAATAAATAATAAATAATATAAATAAAATATTCTTCTTTTTTGTTAAAAATAAAATTATATAAGATAATATTATATGTATCTTGTTCACTTGGCACTTTCAGTGCCGGCCATTGTATACAATGTCTGGCTTAAGTGAATAATTATTTACGTGGCTTGAATAACTCGGACATTGTAAACTTTGTCCGATCAGTGTTTACAATGGCCATTGATCCACTTGGACCGTAGCATATATATATATATATATATATATATATATATATATATATACTACAAAATAAAATACAAAAATCAAAATATAAAAAAATTAGCCTATCAATATTATAAATGATTTCACGACAAACTCTCAAATCTCACGAATTCACTTATCCCCCCCCCCAAAAAAAGAATAACGATAAAAATTAAAAATTATAACACAATACATAACAAATCAGATGTGTTACTCAAAGGTTGCCTCCTCGCTCACGTCTTCATCTGTTTATTATTTATTACTAGTTTTGACAACAAATTGACTTATTGCGCAAATTGTATATGTATAGATTGTAAAAATGTCTTTGAATAACAAAAAAAAAAAAAGACACATCATATTATATTAATTCGTCTTGTTGGCTGAGATGGATACACAAATATTGGTAAAATCATGCACTCGCCGTTTTCCATCGATGTAATTGAAAAGTATGCCTAATGCCTTTCCTATAATCTTAATAACTCATCGATGAGTATGTATGTATGTACATGATCATGTATACGTGCGTACTCAAAAATATGCGTATATATTGTTTTAAACATTTAATAATATGCTTATCTCGCTATACACATACATCTAAGTGCAGTTTTCGATGCAGTGCAGCTGTAGGTCACACGACTAATCCTACTTCATTATTAAAACGTTTATTGAGAGCCGTCTACATTTTCGTTTCGTGTTTATCCTTTGCGGCCCTTCGTTTTCACCATTTATACGTGTAATCGTTTCCCGGACGTTACTCGCGTACAACTCGATAATTGTTACCATTTCCGGCAAATACTGTGTAACATCATACATTATAAAACCATGCATAGCAATGATAACAGATTAACGCGATTTACCGTAAACCCAATAAGTGCACGTTACGTATGGTTATTTGCTAATTTTGCTATTTATACGTGGTACACCGGACAAACGGAAAGCTCGATAATGATTATAAAACAACAGCCTGCTGCCGTTTGTGTACAACTATCGTGATGTACAATAGTATTACGTGTGCGTAACGGTCTGCGGTAAAGTGATGCAAAAGATAAATAGTTTTCGGCGACCAGGAAATGTTTCTGGAAACGGTCACATTCCTCGGACGACATCCAGGATCCCCTAACCTAATGGCTTACGGTTTTTTTTTTTTTTTTCCTTCGGACTCACCTTAAATTCCAGATGACCACACTCGCCACCGTCGTTAGTTCATAAGAGTCGAAAACTAAAACTCGAGGGAAAATTGTTAACATTCCTGATGATGTGTTACACAGTCGAACTATGTGAAGTTTCCTTAATTCAGATTGCAAATAAATAAAGAAATTTACTATAATAAACATATTTTCTACAAAATCAGGGGAAGCGAGAAATTGTCGAATCAATTTACAGCATGTCGATATAGTTTTGGCAAAATAACTGTTATACTTTTTGAACAGAACATACGGTTTACTAATTTTTCGAATATGATTTAAATAATTTCTATACAAACATGTAGTGCTCTAATGTTGATTAAAGAAAATGGTAGTCTTGAAAACATTAATTATGCCGTTTTATAATTGCCATTTTTTGTTTAAACAGTTTTGAGAGTTCATTTATATACATACAGTATTTTAAATGTAGGTACCTATATATATGAAGCTTATGTGCTCGAAAGAATATGATTTCTGTTATTATTCGTTGTTGGATATTTAATTACACTTTCGAGCTACATTTATACTCATTTAATTAATAACAAATAACGTTTTATAATTTTTTAAGCGTTTAAAGGGTAGTTATTATTTATTAACAGTAAGTATAAAAACACATTTTCTCGAATAAGCCTGTGCCGAATTTGATTTTGTATATGTGATTCTTATAGTTCTTATATTTCTAGACCGGGGTCACGACTGTTTTTGTTTTTTTTTATATTAATATAGATTTGTATACAAATAATTGGTACTTTATCAAGAACTTTGTACAATAAAATGTATTTAATTCGGTATTATCATCGTATTGACTATAATGAATTCTAATCAAAATGTGTACACAAATAGCACTACTTACATGCATTTTAATTGAGTATAACGTATTTTTGTTTACAGTCTTATTATTATCGACCGGAATTTAATTTATAGAACATAACTATTAATGAGTTATGAAAATTACATTATCATAATTCGATAGATGTTCGAATATTGAATTTTAAAGCGCCATACGTAAATTAATAAATTAATAATGATACAATTAAACTGTTCAGCTATGGAAGGTATCCGAGAACTAACTATATATTTAAACTTCATTACCTACTCGTGCGATATGACAATTGCATGACGAAAAACAATATGTTCACTAGTTTCGAAGGAAATTTAAATTAAACATTTCTCCAAAAGTTTTTTTTCTGCAATTCAATTTTCACACCGAATCTAGCCGACATATAAATAACTAATAAATTATCACGGAAACTGTAAACATTGGGAACATGTGTCCAACAAAGGTGTCCGAATAATTAAAAAATTAATTTGATAGAAATCAAATCAAACTTATGAACATTTTTAACTAAATGTTTAAGATGAACGTACAACGACAACGGAGCAAAAACCTTATTGATTTCCACATGAATATTTTTAATATTATCCTCATAGTTATGCATTATTGAGATATTAATACTCTTAACGTATTATTATTATTCGTCTTAACCTATTAACAGGCATTGCTCAATGAAAACAAGAGCATAAATAATATTTGTTTGTGTTAATAAATTCAAACCAAAACATATTTTAGGATATAACTAAATATTAGTTGCTCATGAAAGTATTGGTGGACATTACATGATCATGACATGGATCATTCATGTCCACATATGGATCCTCAATGATAGTGGCGGCGCGAACTTTTTTAATCTTTGAAGCATATTGTATATTTTTAATATTTTGACCACCATCCCTTAAGTTCTTATTATAATTATTATTGTTTGATTACATAAAATAGAACTAAAATAACTACGAAAACGTCAAGAACACACGCTGGTCGGCACAGTGACTTGGTAGCATACTAGCATATTATATTTTATTATATCAATTATAATATTTGTCTTAATATTTATAAAGAGATCATACAATTTTACATCCACCCAGACTCAGCTACCCACCCACCTATTTCAGATTTGAAGCAATTGCTTCAAATAATTCTACATCCCGCCGCCACTGCTCAATGACATTGAACTGTACGATCTATGCGATCGTGACGCCACGGTGTAAGCTATGAAACGGCCGTTACGACCGCAGAACGCGCGATCAATAGCATTACGCGTCGTCGCTTTGCCGGACAGTAGAAAAAGATACAGGCCGATACGCGACCGCGACAGTAAACGGGACGTGCGTGATTTCCCCGTATTCAGAAAACAATTGCGATCCGTTACGATCTTTTAGATTTTTATTTATATTTTCTCTCGTTTCCCAAACCGTCTCGACGCGTACAATATCGTTCTCGTGAATCATGAGCGCCGGACCCGTTTCGTCCGGTGTATTTGTTACGCAATACGCTACACGGACGTACCGTGTGTGTACACTAGGGTGGTCCTCCGGTATAGATGAAGTAAAAAAAAATTGCAAAATGTTCGGGTTACCGCCCTCAAATCGGTTCAGTTACTTAAAAAAAGCATGAGAAAAATTTTTTAGACAAAATGTTCAACTTTAACCCGTGCCGCAAAAGCTCTAAAGTTTTAATAACAAAAAAATATTAGAAATCTTCAGTTTTTGAATATAATTAATCATAACTCTTAAAAGAATACTTTTACAAAAAAATTATAAAGACTTTAATTGTACGTTACTATTGTTACAACAGTTTTATACTTATAAATTTTTTTTAAATATATTATTATTAAAAAAATTTGAGTTTAAATGTTAAAAATAAAATTTTTTAACTATTTGTTGCGTGGCAATAAATAAAATGTTTTTTATATCGTATAATGCGATTTAAATTAACATAAAATTAATATATATTGTATAATATCGTTTGTATGTGATATTTAATCTATGATAAAAGAGATTAGTATAGAATCGTAAGTTGGGTAGTGTACTTAGACCCATACCCGTATTTTGCGATTTTTACGTGAAGATTATTTCCATGACTCATTGAAACATTTATTATTCGTACAACAAAAATTAGTATTATCTACATTATTACACCTTGGACTTACGTGTTATCGAGTTTAATAAGTCATTATAGATTGTCAACTATTATTTTGCGATTTATTAGTTTATTATTTCTCAGTTGACTTACAACAACAACCACTGTCATACTTAATTATTGTTGAGTATTAAGTTTTTACAATTTGTTATAATTAGTAAGCATTATATTTTATTTTACTGATTTATAATGGTTACCAAGAATAGCTTACGTGTGTCAAAATATATATTTTTAATTGGACATAGTTCAAATCAAATAGTTGGTAGTAAATTACCATCAAACAAGCAAGTTTTGTCAGTACTATTTTTTAATTTGCGCGAAGTTAATTTAAATCTTCATCAAAGTGCTACATTAGTGATACAAGAAGCGATAATTTTTTGGCGGAAGGCACGTATACCAACAAAAACAGAACAAAAATGTGTGACCAAGTTGGAGGATTTATACCAAGAGTGGAGAAATTTGCAAAAGTCAGAATATAGAAAAAGTGCAACTCAAATGGAAAAAAATACGCAGTTTGTATCAAAGCTAGACGATTTATTCGATATATCAAACGCAAACGCTTTAGATTTAATGTCTAATGAAGAAGATAGAGCATTTTTAATTGCCCAGAGACAGTAAGGTCGAACTGGATCATTGCTTGGTATTGATCAAAAAACAAATAAAAAAGAAAAAACCATAGAGGATCGGAAACAAGCGACAAATAAAAGAAAAGATCGTGCTCGTAATGAATTTGAAGCTTCAAGTAAGTTTTTAGTCTAAAATAATAATTTATAACTACTATAGTACTATATTAAAAGTGTTGTGTGTATAATAATAAATAAATTTCAGGTAAAACTGTAGAACTTCTGTCGTCCAGTAGTTCTGACGAATGTGACGATGCGGACAATGATGCATTTGTACATGAAGATATTCCCGGTCCATCAAGTAAATATTTCAAGCCAACCAGAGGGTACGATGACTTTGTCTCCGAAAAACTTGCAATCGTATTGGACAAATGTAAAATCAGTGACCGGAATGCTGTACATCTTTTCATTGCTACTGCAGAAGCTTTAGGTAATAATGTTAATGAACTTATTGTAAACCGATCATCGATACGACGAACTCGCATAAAATACCGTAAGCAACGTGCTGAAAAAATACGTCGTGACTATAATTTAGCTAAGGAAGACGCAGTTGTTATACACTGGGACGGAAAACTTCTTCCAAATTTAACTGGGAAAGGCTTAGTCGATAGGCTGCCTATAATCGCGTCTGTAAATGGCCGTGAACAACTTCTAGGTGTCCCGCCGCTAAATAGTGGAACTGGACGTGAACAAGCCAATGCAGTATACCAAACGCTTGTAGATTGGTGTTTAGATGAAAATGTACAAGCACTTTGTTCCGATACTACAGCATCAAATACAGGTCGCTTAAATGGAGCTTGTGTTTTGCTTGAACAACTGTTAGAACGCGAATTAGTATATTTACCATGCCGCCATCATATATATGAAATTATATTGAAAAGTGTGTTCGATTTAAAATTTGGGGCAACATCGGGCCCAGACGTGGCAATTTTTAAAAGGTTCCAACAAGCCTGGGGAACAATTAACCCTAACAATTTTAATTCTGGCATACAAAATAGTAATGTAATGGATTCTGTAAATGACGTATGTGACGAAATTATTAAATTTTCTAAAGATCGGCTATTAGAAAAGCAGCCAAGAGATGATTATCGAGAGTTACTAGAATTAACAGTAATTTTTTTGGGTGGAAAACTTTCAAATGATAATAGCTTTAAAATACCAGGTGCCATCCATCATGCTCGGTGGATGGCCAAAGCTATTTATAGCTTAAAAATATATTTATTTCGTGAACAGTTTAAATTAACACCCAAAGAAGAAAGTGCCTTAAGAAGTATTTGCATTTTTATTGTACGGTTATACATAAAAGTATGGTTTAATTCACCATCTTCAATCAAAGCTCCTTTACAAGACTTGACTTTTATGAAAGATCTTTTACATTATGTCTCTATAGATAAAGATATATCTCAGAATGCAGTTAAAAAGTTTTGTGGTCACTTATGGTATTTATCGGCGGAATTATGCGCATTTGCTTTTTTCGATGAGGCTGTGCCACTGGAGACTAAAAGAAAAATGATTCATGCTCTAAACAACGACGAATGTTCATCAGAAATAAATTCAAATGCACAACGTTTAATTATATCTGCAAAAAATACAAACGAGTTATTAGAAAAGGAAATTGATGATTTTATATGTGTCAATACTAAAAAACTATTTAAACGATTTGCAATCAATACCACTTTTTTGAACGAAGACCCTTTAATGTGGGCAAATAATGAAGATTATAATAAAGCTCTGTCAATTTTAAAAAATATTCCCGTTATAAATGATGTTGCAGAAAGAGGAGTAAAACTTATAGAAGATTATAACAACAAAATAACCAAAGATGAATCTCAAAAACAATATTTATTACAAGTTGTTAGTGATTATTGCAAAAAATATCCTGACCACAGAAAAGAAACAATTACACAAGTTATACAGTAATAAGTAATTAGTTACAGTAATTAGTTGTATCATTTATATTTAAAATATGTTAAAGATATTAGTAAGTCACTATGTAATTTATTTATTGTAAACTGTTTTCATGATTATTTGTATGTTATGCTGTGAAAATATCTCAATTTTCATGATTTTTTTTTTTTTTTTACTTTCTGATTAAAATATTTGAAAAAATAAAATATTTGGAATCTAATCTATATAAAACAAATTTTAGTAAATTTTGTTTTCTATCATTGTGTTTTAACCGATTTTTTATAACATTTTTATTTCCAAAGTTATATTTAAGAATATCAAAAAAAATTTTAAATATTGAAAATGTTCTATTTTTGTAACTTTAGAGCTTTTGCGGCACGTGTTAAAATTAAAGAATTTGCATGAAACTTTTTTTGTATGGTTTTTTTAGGTAATTGAACCTTTTTAGGGGGGGTAATCTCAAAAAAAACAAAATTAAAAAATAAGGACCACCCTAGTGTACACCAACAAACCGTAGGTCACAACTGCAGAAAAATCGAATTCGTACAAGTCGTGTTTAAGAAAAAATAAATAAAACCGGCGCTTACTTGATGTGTAAGCATTAGCCGAGAGGCTTCTTGATTTTAAATCTCATGACAAGCGACACGACACCGCTGATATAATTTTCGAACGCATCAAAAGCTGTCTCCAACTGCACCAATCTGATCGAACGCGTTATTTCTTTTAAATAGAAGACTTCTTCAGAGCTCGGAATATTCTGTTATTCTAATATAATAACTGAGCATTTTTGTTTAGCGATTTAACAATTTAACTCGTTCAACGTTTTTAACAAATATCTAGTAGATATGTATCTATTTTTTTACAAACATTCGCGGTATATCGTAATACATCGGTAAGTCTTCATCGATCGTCCAAATGTACATCGAAAAACAATTCAACTTTAGACTTTCGGTTTTATTATAAAGAATTTCTCGAAGTATTTACCTTTCTTCCAAACATTGAAATAAAAATATTGTTTCCAATAAATAAAATATAAAAAATAAATTATTACGATAGGAATAAACAAATTTATAGCCATGCAGAGATTATATACTATACTTATACATATATTGTTCATATATTTTATACGTGCATATACAATGTACGGAGATTGTATACTTTTTTAATAAAAATAGTATTAAAAAATAAATATATACTTTTGCGTAACGTACAAACATATATAATACAAGTACAAGTATAATATTATGTGTAGGTTGTGTTCCACATGCGAGTTTCTGTGATTTCGAAATCTCCCGTGTTAAAAAAAAATAAATAAATAAATAATCAGTTATAATCACTTGATCTTATACGATAACTTAACTAAACACACTAATGATACTTATATTGTATAATATCTTTTTGCTGTAGGCTGTTTTAGTGACGCTACGAAATTAATAGACGAAACGTCAAAACCGCATAACCCAAATATACGTATATAATTCAAGTACTATTCAATTACTGACTGATCGGGACCGCCGTAACTCCGAACCTACGCAACATAACCATTTTATAAAATATCACCTTAACTATTCATAATAGTTTTTTTTTTGACACCGCTACTCCGTACACAATTTTATTTTTTGGCATCACGACTCCGCACACAAGTTTTACAATAAAATAAAAATATTATTAGAAAGGTACTGTGATTTTTCTAAACATCCTTAACCATCTAAACGATGCCTAAATCGATATATAACGTCTGAGAATCACGCATGCAATTTAAATTAGAGTTACATAAAAATATAATACGATATAATTGATTATTTGCAATAATGAAACATTCGTTTATAATAGTCATCGGATTAATATTATTAATGTATTCGTGCACATATTTCAAATTCGTTCACCAGAAATAGTATCTCTAATTAATTGTGTGTAATTGCATGTTAAGACCAACGCGGCCTGTACATTATTGGCTATTTCGAGTTGTATTAGCTTTGAGAGATGATCACTAATATTACCCTTTCATTTATTCTATTACTAATAGTTTTCCAAACAATAATTTTGCTATCAATATTTTCAGGTGAACCTGACTTGTGAAAAGTATTATCAATGCCAATTTCGAGTATAATTTTACTTTACACGTTTTCTCAATACATTTCCATTCAATATTTACGGTTTTTAATTCGGTGTATCTAGAATATATTTAACTATTTTTTACTAAAAGAAAAATTTTTTTTTGACTATTTATAAGACTTATATCGTTTGTCATTACTTATATATATATATATATATATATATATATATATATATATATATATATATATATATATATATATTACTTATATATTAGTTTTAAAAACATAACGTATTATTATCTAATATTTTAAGCCGCTCTATAATATCAGTAGTCCAATTACAAAATTTTAGAATAAATTTATTCGTCGTGTAAACGTTTAAACTTCGGTAGGTTTTTTTTATATTATTCCCAATTTTAATTTAAGAAATGTGTTCAAAATATTTCTTAAATTCTGAATTCCGGTTCCTTCGATACTAAGCCAAGCGGAAAGATACAGTGCATGTGGAGTTCCGGTTTTACAAAATATTTTTATACCATATGTCCGATTGATCAGCGTACAGCCATCAGAGTTCCGATTCATTTGACGTTCCGAAGGCATTTACTTTTATTTCTATTGTATATAAATGCACCAACAGAGATGTATTTACGAACATCACAATTTTAAGGGACGAAACAATATCGAGTTCCGGGATGGATGTAAACATTTTTCACTTTTTAGTTTTCTAGGAAATGTTTTATGAGTTGTTTTTAATAACTATCGATGGAGGTGCAAATGGTTCATATACAGGCATTGCATAGGATAAAAGTGAACATCATAAGAATCGACGCCGATACGTTTATTACTGTTATTTTTTTTTTTCTAAACAATTTTTTCTAACCCAAAACTGAACAAAATATGTTCCGGTGAAGGCTGCTGGGTCATTCGGTTAGCACGATTATCCGTATGGACGAAACGAAGGACAGAAAAACCTGAGTGATGGTTAGTGTTATGCACATATACGTTATCACGAAATGATAATAGCTGCAAGGACAGGTGTACGTCGCACGTAGGCGCAGGACCAACAGTAGTGCAGGTTAACCCGAAGAGCTGTCCGTGCGGTTAGTTGTACGTACAACGTTATCATCACGATCGCGCGTCGTGCATAAGGCGTCCCCGTTTTATCGCGGACGTATAAACGTATACCACAATACGTATACGTACGTACGTGGTATACGTTACGGTCCAAGTGGATAAATGGTCAACACTGACCGCACAAAGTTTACAATGTCCGATTATTCAAGCCACGTAGATAATTATTCACATGAACCAGACATTGTATGCAACGGCCAGTACTGAAAGTGCCAAATGAACAAAATACACATACTATTGACGTACATAGTTTTATTTGAAATATTTTTATGAGATTTGGTTAGTAAGCAAAATGGAGAATATTTTATTTGTATTCATTTTTATTGAATATTATTGAGTTATACAACGAATAGCCATGCATTGTATGTTGAAAATGCCCACAAATTCCTGATGACCTACTAACAATAATACTAATCACTACTGATAAAAGTTGTCGTAATCCGTAGCACTCAGTGCCAAAAATACACTTTAATATTCACACTGCCTATACCAGTTTTAGCATCTATATTACAATGACTAGTCTACATAGAAATAAAATATGTATAATATTTTAACCAAATATGTATATATATTTGCCCTAATATCTTAGACATTGCATACAATGTCCGAGCACTGTATTGTCCAGTGACTTATTTATCCACTTGGACCGTATAATTATAATAATAAAATACATAAATATTGATATGATACCGATATGAGGCTCCGTTGCGATTGCGTACGTTTTACCTGCGAAAGCTTTGCAACGTTGCCATTGTTCACAACCCTGAACATTTGTGATGTAATTTATTTTAGGGAACTATTGCTTATATTTGATAGTTTCATAAACGTTGCGGTGACTTTTATTCCCAGACCAATACTTTTCGACAGTTTATAAAATATTTATACCTATACATAAAATACACTATAAAATAATATTAAATTTCAATTATTATATCAGATTTCCTGGCGTATCGCTTTTTAGTATCGTTACATTAGTGAACGACTAACGATTCGATAAGTTTCTGGTATCAGTGTTAGTGTTAGTGAGTAATAGTGGAATATTATAGTGGTATTGATTAATATCTTATTGAACCATGATCAATTTATTAAAAGTTATATCAGGACGTGGAAAATAATTAGCTGTGGTTTTTAAAATATCGTTTTATACGGCACCGTATACGGACTTATGGCATTTGCTTATTTTTATTGTTTGATAAAAATTATAGCAAAGAGTTATGAATATGTATGTCATGTTAAAACACGTTCAACTATAAAATTTGAAAATGCTTTTTTTTTGCTTTTTTCGACGATTTTTTAAAAAAATGCTTATTTCTTGTTTTTCTGATTATTTTTGCTTTTTTTTGCATATTTCTGCTTAATTATAAACGATGACGTAGGCCATTGACTTTCCCAGATTTTTAACTATTTATAAATATCGTTTACATTTTATTTTTCACAAAATGCTTTGGAAAATCCATAAACAATAAGCCAAAATTTCTCGAAAGTCAAAGTTAAACTTTTTTCATAATATAAAGATTTATTTATTTTTGATTTTTGAATTAAAAAATTATAATATGAACTAAATTTATTTGTTTAAATATTTTTTTTTTTTAATCTTTAATTTTATATTCAAGACAGTTTCGAAGTATGTCTAGTATTTAATTGTGTTCATGTAAAAGAAAATTTAGTAATTGTTGCTTATTTTTACTATTTTAGATCATTTTTTCTTTTTTAATTAAATATTTTTGTTTAAATTTAAGTTTTTTAAATGCTTATTTCAGTGCTTTTAATGATGTTTTTAAGTGCTTATAAAAGCGCTTATTTTAATGATTTTAAGTTTTATAAGTCCCGAGCCCTGATTATTATTATTATTATTATAATTATTATTATTATTATGTCCCAAGAAAAGTTGTAATGTCAGTATTGTAACTGATGTAAACAAATCTTAAGTGTTAATTTAAAACTTATAATTTATATTTTTATTGTATTTTATATTTTTTGAATTATACATTTGACTTATTAATTAAGGTATTACTTATTATATAAAAGGCGGCAAGAATTCGGTTTACAAATATAAAATTGGTAAAATATACGCGTCAACAAATATAATATAATAATAAAATATATTTGTTGTAGAACGTGTTGGTGACGATGCGTTCATTTTCGTACTCAATCGTGGTAAGAACAGGGACAATCGTATATCACAGGATGCGAAGATTTCACGGATTCCGGCCGGTCCGTCGATCAATGCGCAACAACCCCCGCCACACGTCTCCTCTTATTCGCAGTACACGGACGACATGTACGCGTATAACTCGATGATACGCAGAGCCGTTTTTAGGGTATATTAGGCCCTAGGGCCTAATATATACGTCGGGAGCTTTAAAATACATAAATTATACAATTTTTGTGCACATTGAAAATAACTTACTGCTTCCATAACGCATTCCGCTGCACGAGCCCCAACGAAAGATGTGATGTGCATGGAAAACTAACAGCAAGTTTACACTTCTCTTCTATTCTGGCCCGTTGACCAACATATTTAGTCAATATTTTCACATTCAAAATCTGTCCTGATTTATTTAATCCCCGTCCATCCATATGCGGACGAAAACATCAGTTTTTTTTTTCATCGATAAGACTGTATTGTTTTTACAAAAATCTAATTTTAATATTTTGCATTCGATATTTATTTAGAGAAGAAAAAAAAATTATAATATTTTGTAAATGTAATGTAATTTTAGTAAATTTGAGGCTCTTTAGATCTCCAGGTCCTTAACCTGAGCGCTTCGGGCCCACGTCTCATGACGGCACTGATGTTACGGTGTACGTAGCGCGAACCGTGCACCACATAAAGGCATTAGGTTGATGATGGATCGAGCGCGACACCGACTTGTTCACTACCTTCGGAGCTCGTGCTGTTCTGTGCTACGGTGCGCGTATAAAATCCCACGACTTCGATGACAACAAACCCCCTCCGTATTCCCATCTTACCTCCTACCACCCTTAGAAAATAATTGTTGCCTTTTCCGTGCTCTCCATCTCCGGTCGTGTCATAAAGACATTTACTATCATATTTTTTTTTTCTCGCAAAAGAAACAACGTTACAACGAAAATGCGTTCGGCTCGTTTATGGCACATCACGAGAGCACACTGGCTACTCGTACATTTATGTCTATAGGACGTAATACATTTTTTTTTACCAAACACTTACTATATATAAAAAAAAAAAAAAAGAATAATTAAATAAATAATAAAAACCTTTTAGTATGATATAACAATACATTGTAATGTTGTACTATGTTTAATTGATTTTGTTTTCCGACGACCGGAATAGTTACGCATACATAATATTCACGTGGTGACGGAGTAGTGCGACCAAAACGGACGTAATAATTTCACCGTCGGAAATGCGTTCACATAATATTATATTGGGCTGGTTTTGTATAAATTATTATTTACTTCTGACAAAGTGTAAACATTTACACGGCGATTGTTCCGTTTTACTCATTTTCCTTTTTGGATTGGGTTTTGATAATATTTTCAACAATCAACATTACATTAGTTTCTAATGGTATATGATTACATGTATTTATTTTCAATAATATTAAATTGTATAATTTGTACCGGTACATAAAATATTCTAACAAATAAAACAACTGTATCGTTATATGATCTTGAATATTTGAGTTATTCTTTTTCTTTTTGTTCACCAACGTTACGATGGTGTATTCGAATCCTGATTAAAATACATACCGTTCGCGTTTAACCCGACGCACGGCACACAATAATACAATCGCTCGGAAAATACAATAATGTTTATTTGGTCTCCGCACGTGTTGGGTGTAAAGTTTTAACACGGTCGGTAGTTCCTATCTTAAGATCGCAGCAAAACATAATACAGAGTTGGTGTAATGCATAGTTATACCGTAGTAGTGTACGCGGTCAGACGGACGAATAACGGATCGCGCCTGGACGATGGGAAAACGCGTTTCTGAGTTGGTGTACGCCGGACCGGGCACGTCTCGCGTTTGTAATTATTACAGTTCGCGCGTGGCGCGGTGGTATATCACGCAGCAGTACGATCAAACAGCGGACCTGTGAAAAATGAAACGGTTTTGATAAAATATAGGCTGCGGTATGACCGCGCGTAGAGTGTTTTAACCGTAATCGACTGTCATCGTTCTTCTTTAAGCCGACAGACGTGAGTTGATTTAAAGAAAAACGAAAAACAAAACAAGATGTACAGGTCTAATGGTTGTACGTGGTTAGGTACGTTTCACGTGGCCCCGACGAAAGACGGATTCGCGAGTTAAACCTCGGCGGCTTTTCCACGGCGTGATCCATCACAAAAAAGCGCGCGTGACTCGACGTTGTCGGTAGATGGGTACGTGTATGTACACGGAATCGGATTTATTATGCGAAAATTCGACGTGATTCTTTGTTTTTCGGTTTATTGATCCGTTTACGAGTCCGGCGAAAGGAGGCGTTTTTTATTTTAATTTTTTTTTTTTTTTTCACTTTTCGGTAGGGGATATTCTCCTTCTACCGTATTTGTCGCCGCGGAGTTGTAAGTGCCCGCCCGGAGCGAGCGAGTGGTCGGACGAACAAAAGATGCAGCTTCGTTGTACAACACGCTGTATAAAAGGCACTTGTGATGTCTGCTTCCTTCAGTGCGAACAATGCGTTTAAATACTTTAAGAGGCGCGCGTTTTCCCATAACGGGACCGGGCGGTGCGGGACGTGCGCTACGGTACAAAGTCTAAACAGGCTTTTGTCATTTTCCGAGAAAACGGGCGGTGGGGCGAGGAGGAAGGGAGATCGAGGCGAAGCGAACGGCCGTGGTGCGAGAGAACGGAGCTTACGGTTTTCACGATAAAGGTATGTTAAGGGTGGTGACCGTTATTAACGAGCGAACCGGGAAAAATAAATCATCATCTCAAGTGCAATTATTATTATCATCTTCGACAGACAACTTCTGCTGAAAATTTACAATCGCGGTTTTCGACACAACCGAACGGGAAAAGATCGCACAGGAATTGGCGCGCGTCGGTGTTATTATTATTGTAAAGTATCACGATCCAGGATGAAGAAACTGAACACTGCGTTCACGGCAATGCGCGGCGAAACGATTGACGAAAACGACGACGTATTTCTTTGAAAGTGTATATCACGCAAGGGTTGGAAATTAAAGGACGTAGCAGTTGGAGAGCGTGCCGGAGGTACTGCGACTGTTATACAAACGACCGGACGGAATATAGTCTCCGAGGACGTGTGTACGACAGAAATCTCGGAGCACTCTTAACGACGCAGACGGTAAGTACGACGCAATACAATAATAATGCGAAAAGCAACAAAAAGAAAATATATATATATATATATATATATATATATA